>JASANA010011751.1:0-36921 GCA_030248095.1 Ptycholaimellus sp. GST1_10 | reverse complement strand
ATTTTACTCAATTTTAAATGCATCATGTTTTTGGCTCATCAAATTTGTGCCTCTTGAATGAGGCAATACCTGTCGCTGTATGGTAGAGAGGTTTAGCATTATGTGGAGGGAAATTGCCACTTTTGTGTCTAAATGGGCTTTGGTGCTGCTAAATACTCTGCTCACAATTTTACTCAATTTAAAAGGCATCCTGTTTTTGGCTCATCAAATTTGTACCTTTTAAATAAGGCAATACCTGTCGCTGTATGGTAGAGAAGTTTAGCATTATGTGGAGGGACATTGCCACTTTTGTGTCTGAATGGGCTTTGGTGCTGCTAAATACTCTGCTCACAATTTTACTCAATTTTAAATGCATCATGTTTTTGGCTCATCAAATTTGTGCCTCTTGAATGAGGCAATACCTGTCGCTGTATGGTAGAGAGGTTTAGCATTATGTGGAGGGAAATTGCCACTTTTGTGTCTAAATGGGCTTTGGTGCTGCTAATTACTCTGCTCACAATTTTACTCAGTTTAAAAGGCATCCTGTTTTTGGCTCATCAAATTTGTACCTCTGGAATGAGGCAATACCTGTCGCTGTATGGTAGAGAAGTTTAGCATTATGTGGAGGGACATTGCCACTTTTGTGTCTGAATGGGCTTTGGTGCTGCTAAATACTCTGCTCACAATTTTACTCAATTTTAAATGCATCATGTTTTTGGCTCATCAAATTTGTGCCTCTTGAATGAGGCAATACCTGTCGCTGTATGGTAGAGAGGTTTAGCATTATGTGGAGGGAAATTGCCACTTTTGTGTCTAAATGGGCTTTGGTGCTGCTAATTACTCTGCTCACAATTTTACTCAGTTTAAAAGGCATCCTGTTTTTGGCTCATCAAATTTGTACCATTTAAATAAGGCAATACCTGTCGCTGTATGGTAGAGAAGTTTAGCATTATGTGGAGGGACATTGCCACTTTTGTGTCTGAATGGGCTTTGGTGCTGCTAAATACTCTGCTCACAATTTTACTCAATTTTAAATGCATCATGTTTTTGGCTCATCAAATTTGTGCCTCTTGAATGAGGCAATACCTGTCGCTGTATGGTAGAGAGGTTTAGCATTATGTGGAGGGAAATTGCCACTTTTGTGTCTGAATGGGCTTTGGTGCTGCTAAATACTCTGCTCACAATTTTACTTAGGCAATTTAGGCTTTTTATGGCTCATCAAATTTGTGCCCGCTGTATGGTAGAGAAGTTTAGCATTATGTGAAGGGACATTGCCACTTTTGTGTCTAAATGGGCTTTGGTACTGCTAAATAATTTTGCGCACAAATTTTCTCAATTTAAAATGCATCTTTTTTTTGGCTCATCAAATTTGTGCCTCTTGAATGAGGCAATACCTGTCGCTGTATGGTAGAGAGGTTTAGCATTATGTGGAGGGAAATTGCCACTTTTGTGTCTAAATGGGCTTTGGTGCTGCTAATTACTCTGCTCACAATTTTACTCAGTTTAAAAGGCATCCTGTTTTTGGCTCATCAAATTTGTACCTCTGGAATGAGGCAATACCTGTCGCTGTATGGTAGAGAAGTTTAGCATTATGTGGAGGGAAATTGCCACTTTTGTGTCTAAATGGGCTTTGGTACTGCTAAATACTTTGCTCACAATTTTACTCAATTTTAAATGCATCATGTTTTTGGCTCATCAAATTTGTGCCTCTTGAATGAGGCAATACCTGTCGCTGTATGGTAGAGAAGTTTAGCATTATGTGGAGGGAAATTGCCACTTTTGTGTCTAAATGGGCTTTGGTACTGCTAAATACTCTGCTCACAAATTTTCTCAATTTAAAATGCATCCTGTTTTTGGCTCATCAAATTTGTACCTCTGGAATGAGGCAATACCTGTCGCTGTATGGTAGAGAAGTTTAGCATTATGTGGAGGGAAATTGCCACTTTTGTGTCTAAATGGGCTTTGGTGCTGCTAATTACTCTGCTCACAATTTTACTCAGTTTAAAAGGCATCCTGTTTTTGGCTCATCAAATTTGTACCTTTTAAATAAGGCAATACCTGTCGCTGTATGGTAGAGAAGTTTAGCATTATGTGGAGGGACATTGCCACTTTTGTGTCTGAATGGGCTTTGGCGCTGCTAAATACTCTGCTCACAATTTTACTCAATTTAAAAGGCATCCATTTTATGGCTCATCAAATTTGTGCCTCTTGAATGAGGCAATACCTGTCGCTGTATGGTAGAGAAGTTTAGCATTATGTGGAGGGACATTGCCACCGTTGTGTCTGAATGGGCTTTGGTACTGCTAAATACCTTGCTCACAATTTTACTCAACTTAAAATGCATCCTGTTTTTGGCTCATCAAATTTGTACCTTTTAAATAAGGCAATACCTGTCGCTGTATGGTAGAGAAGTTTAGCATTATGTGGAGGGAAATTGCCACTTTTGTGTCTGAATGGGCTTTGGTACTGCTTAATACTTTGCTCACAAATTTTCTCATTTTAAAAGGCATCCTGTTTTTGGCTCATCAAATTTGTGCCTCTTGAATGAGGCAATACCTGTCGCTGTATGGTAGAGAAGTTTAGCATTATGTGGAGGGACATTGCCACTTTTGTGTCTAAATGGGCTTTGGTGCTGCTAAATACTCTGCTCACAATTTTACTCAATTTAAAAGGCATCCTGTTTTTGGCTCATCAAATTTGTACCTCTGGAATGAGGCAATACCTGTCGCTGTATGGTAGAGAAGTTTAGCATTATGTGGAGGGATATTGCCACTTTTGTGTCTAAATGGGCTTTGGTGCTGCTAAATACTCTGCTCACAATTTTACTCAATTTAAAATGCATCATGTTTTTGGCTCATCAAATTTGTGCCTCTTGAATGAGGCAATACCTGTCGCTGTATGGTAGAGAGGTTTAGCATTATGTGGAGGGAAATTGCCACTTTTGTGTCTAAATGGGCTTTGGTGCTGCTAAATACTCTGCTCACAATTTTACTCAGTTTAAAAGGCATCCTGTTTTTGGCTCATCAAATTTGTACCATTTAAATAAGGCAATACCTGTCGCTGTATGGTAGAGAAGTTTAGCATTATGTGGAGGGACATTGCCACTTTTGTGTCTGAATGGGCTTTGGTGCTGCTAAATACTCTGCTCACAATTTTACTCAATTTAAAAGGCATCCTGTTTTTGGCTCATCAAATTTGTGCCTTTTAAATAAGGCAATACCTGTCGCTGTATGGTAGAGAAGTTGAGCATTATGGGGAGGGAAATTGCCACTTTTGTGTCTGAATGGGCTTTGGTGCTGCTAAATACTTTGCTCACAAATTTTCTCATTTTAAAAGGCATCCTGTTTTTGGCTCATCAAATTTGTGCCTCTTGAATGAGGCAATACCTGTCGCTGTATGGTAGAGAAGTTTAGCATTATGTGGAGGGACATTGCCACTTTTGTGTCTAAATGGGCTTTGGTGCTGCTAAATACTCTGCTCACAATTTTACTCAGTTTAACAGGCATCCTGTTTTTGGCTCATCAAATTTGTACCTCTGGAATGAGGCAATACCTGTCGCTGTATGGTAGAGAAGTTTAGCATTATGTGGAGGGACATTGCCACTTTTGTGTCTGAATGGGCTTTGGTGCTGCTAAATACTCTGCTCACAATTTTACTCAATTTAAAATGCATCATGTTTTTGGCTCATCAAATTTGTGCCTCTTGAATGAGGCAATACCTGTCGCTGTATGGTAGAGAGGTTTAGCATTATGTGGAGGGAAATTGCCACTTTTGTGTCTAAATGGGCTTTGGTGCTGCTAAATACTCTGCTCACAATTTTACTCAATTTAAAATGCATCATGTTTTTGGCTCATCAAATTTGTGCCTCTTGAATGAGGCAATACCTGTCGCTGTATGGTAGAGAAGTTTAGCATTATGTGGAGGGAAATTGCCACTTTTGTGTCTAAATGGGCTTTGGTGCTGCAAAATACTCTGCTCACAATTTTACTCAATTTAAAATGCATCCTGTTTTTGGCTCATCAAATTTGTACCTTTTAAATAAGGCAATACCTGTCGCTGTATGGTAGAGAAGTTTAGCATTATGTGGAGGGAAATTGCCACTTTTGTGTCTGAATGGGCTTTGGTACTGCTAAATACTTTGCTCACAAATTTTCTCATTTTAAAAGGCATCCTGTTTTTGGCTCATCAAATTTGTGCCTCTTGAATGAGGCAATACCTGTCGCTGTATGGTAGAGAAGTTTAGCATTATGTGGAGGGACATTGCCACTTTTGTGTCTAAATGGGCTTTGGTGCTGCTAAATACTCTGCTCACAATTTTACTCAATTTAAAAGGCATCCTGTTTTTGGCTCATCAAATTTGTACCTCTGGAATGAGGCAATACCTGTCGCTGTATGGTAGAGAAGTTTAGCATTATGTGGAGGGACATTGCCACTTTTGTGTCTGAATGGGCTTTGGTGCTGCTAAATACTCTGCTCACAATTTTACTCAATTTAAAATGCATCATGTTTTTGGCTCATCAAATTTGTGCCTCTTGAATGAGGCAATACCTGTCGCTGTATGGTAGAGAGGTTTAGCATTATGTGGAGGGAAATTGCCACTTTTGTGTCTAAATGGGCTTTGGTGCTGCTAAATACTCTGCTCACAATTTTACTCAATTTAAAATGCATCATGTTTTTGGCTCATCAAATTTGTGCCTCTTGAATGAGGCAATACCTGTCGCTGTATGGTAGAGAAGTTTAGCATTATGTGGTGGGACATTGCCACTTTTGTGTCTGAATGGGCTTTGGTGCTGCTAAATACTCTGCTCACAATTTTACTCAAATTAAAAGGCATCCTGTTTTTGTATCAACAAATTTGTACATCTTGAATGAGGCACTACCTTGGCCCTTGGCCTATCGGAACGTGGCGAATGGAAAGGGGGAGACGGGGCGGGCGCTAGTATTCGTGGCCAGCAAATTCTACCTGAACGAAGTGGAGGTGGTCCGGAGTCGCATCTGGGGCGGGGAGAAGGATCGGCAGCGCCTCTCCGAGCTTTTCAAGGACGCGGGCTATTGCACTACTGTCTATACAAGATTCTCTGCCGCCGTTCATCACCACTCTCCCTCCCTCCATTCTAACTTCCGACTGTCAGATTGTGGCCTCATTTAGCAACTGCTGGAAAAGGTGCGAGAGGCTGTGAGGGCGTAGAGGGGTGGACACAACGCGTTCATCCTCGCCATAGCCACACACGGCCTGGAGGGCAGGGTTCCTTGCTCACAGGCCACCAGTCACAGGTCAGTGAAGGATAGGCACGTCCAATATTGCAGATAATGGCTACCGACTTCAGTGGTCTGGACGACAAATACCTGGCGATTATGGAGCTCCTGCCGTACTTCTACGAGTCTGAGATGGATCCCAGCTGGGTGTGATATCCGCGGTTCATCCTATTCGGCGCCTGTCGCGGGGGTTTATTCTTCTCTTTCCCTTCCCCTACCCTCTTCCACTCTTCTTTCATCGCACTCATCCATTCCCTCCCTTTCCAGTTCCAGTGCAGTACGAAGGCCAGCCGCTCTACCAGATAACGGGCGAGCTGGAGCGACAAACGAAAGCTAGCGTCGTTCTCAAGCAGCTGAAGAAAGCCTGCCGAAGCATGAAGCTCGCCATGAAGTTCATTCATCTTTTTTCGTTGCTGGGGCGAAATGGGCGCTGGCAAAAGCGGGAGGTAGGAGGGAGGATATGCGAGGTTGAAAATTGGAGGAAGGCGGTGAACCAGGCGGCGGTGATCAGTGAGCTGGTCCCGGGAGCCGGGGAGTGGGAGGTGGAAGGCAGCGACCTCGTACTATGCTAGCTCCCCCCCCCACTTATACTTTCCCCTCCACTTAAATAATCCCCCCCCCCCACTTATACAATCCCCCCCCACTTAGGCATGACATAGGCTTTGGAAGGCTTAGGCTTAGTTTTAGGTAGAAATCCGTAGTTTTTGATGCTACATCCCCCCCCCACTTATGATGCTACATCCCCCCCCCCACTTAAGCATATTTTGACTTTTGATGCTAGCCCCCCCCCACTTATGAAGTTAAGTGGGGGGGGGAGCTAGCATCAAAAGTCAAAATATGCTTAAGTGGGGGGGGGGGATGTAGCATCATAAGTGGGGGGGGGGGGATGTAGCATCAACAACTACGGATTTCTACCTAAAACTAAGCCCACGGCTAAGTGGGGGGAGAGATTATATAAGTGGGGGGGGGGGAATGTATAAGTGGGGCGGGGGAAGGTATAAGTGGGGGGGGAGCTAGCATAGTCCGCGACCTCTTCATAGGCTTCTCCACCCAGCTGCACTTCCGATCACTCGCCCACCTCACCGAGGGCCACGTCTTCTACAACATCTTTGACCAGGAACTGCGAGCCAGGGGCCACTATGAGCCTTTGGACACCGTGTTCAAGCGGGTCCTCCACTTTATTTCCAATCCTTGTCAAAAATCAAATCAATTGGTGCTTAGGTGACTGGCCACATGAAACTAGCGCAGATGGGCGGCTTTCAGCTGCCTATCTACGAGTCCACGCTCGGATTTGACTATATTGCTACCGCCAAGGTTTAGCACTTCGTCTATGCGCTTGACCTAAAGCTTTTTTCTGTTCCAGAATCTTCGGCGTCCACTTCAAGGCCAAGGACCCCCTCCTTGGAGGGCACCGACCTTGAGCCGCCTGCCACCCCCAGCCTCATTCTCTCCTTCTTCTGAGACATTGTGGAGTGGAGTTCTTATGTTGTCCACCTAGTGAATTTGATTATTTAGCGTCACATGTTTAGCACCAGTCTCAGCTCTTCCTTCTCCATGACGCCGCCTTCGGGCCTATCTCCCTCTCCTTCTCATGCCATGACTAGCCTTCGACTAGCTGCCATTCCTTTGTTGCCCATCCGTAGGGTTCTCTTCTTGCTCCTGACCTCCGCTTCCCAGTTGAGCGTCTTTTGCTGCAATCCTTTCTCTCTCCTTCTCCAACCGTGCTTAGTATTTTGTTTGTTTCTCAAACGAGGCCCCGAGGTTCTGAAGAGCTCGGGGAGAGGTTTAGGGGGTGTTTGGTGGCCTGGTACCTTGTCCGCCCTCCTTCCACTGTAGCCGGCTGTCGCCGTTCCGCTCAGGGCCTGCCAGCTGCCCCTCCCCCCACCTCCCCTTCCTTTCCTCCCTCTTTGCCTCGGCCTCCGCTATTCACTGTCTCTTCTGCCTTTGGTTGAGTAAAGAAATGGGTTTGTGGTGGCGATCTTGCACACGATGGAGGACAAGGGGAAGCACTAGGCCATCGCCTTCAGCTACGGAAACGCCACCGCCGGTGGCTTTGTCGGCAGCAACCACCCCTCCCTCTCCCCCGCCTTCCTCTCGTACCATCTGCTGGACCTCCTTCACCATCCATCAGCTATAAAAAAAACAAAAACAAATATTTAGACACCATTCTAATATTTTTTCTTTGATTTTCCAAAAGGGCTGATGGGGCGAACCCCCCTCCCCCCCCCCAAAGGTTACACTATGGAGGATGATACCAGTATCTTTAACATGGAGGCTCAACTCGGGGGTAGTACCTAATATACTATGATCAACTAGTAGGTACTGCCACAGTCATGACCTCGTCGAGGCCGAGCATGCATCTAAGCCCTTCAGTTGGAATCTTGAAAGGTACTCCTTTTAGGGGACAAGCCCCTACTCCTGGTAGGCATGCGCCCGCCATCCGGTATAGACTATGTTTCAAAAAAAGTAGGTATATAGTTGTTTATATAAAAATTCCTTGAGTTTAAATTTCGAGATACCGGGGGGGGGGGGGGGAACGAAGTCTTTGCGGTTTTTAACAGGTTTATGGTAGAACGATAAAAACTGGTACAGAGGCACACCCAATAGTGGACGTTGTACCCCTATAATCTTGTGACAAAATATTAATTATTGAGCTCTCAGCGCTGAATTGAAAAATTGGTGCAGTTTGTATGTTTAAACACAGGGTTTGGAATTTCTGAAATGCAGTGATTTTACAATTTTGACTGCCACAGAGTCAATAATTATTTAAATTACTCGCCGTTTTAGGACATCATAGAGGATATCTAGGGCTAATTTGTGGCCAAGTTTCATCACAAGGTATTCTTGGCTGCTGCCAAGATGCGCGGCTCAAGACACCACCTAGATAAAAATTCATGACAAAATTCAACAGATTTCAATGAAAAACCATAAAAAATGCAAGTTCAAATTTTTGAATCATCAAGATTTTGGGTTTTTCACTATAAATCGGGAAATATAAAAAATTTCATAATTTCCTTTTGCCAGCTTCAATATACCACGGACGTACATACCAAAAATCAGCTAATTTCATTGAAAAACCATGGACTTATGCATGTTCAAATTTTTGAAACATCAAGATTTTGGGTTTTGACTATAAATCAAAAAAAAATAAAAATTTCGAAAATTCCTTTTGCAAGCTTCAAGCTATTACTTTGACGGACGTACCTGCAAAAATTCAGCTAATTTCATTGAAAAACCAATGATTTATGATTTTACGTATTTTGAAACATCAAAAAATTGAGTTTTGGGCGAAATTCAAAAAATTACGCCAAGCGCCAAAAATGGTCCCGAGGCACCGCCTAGGCGGACCTTCATGCAAAAAATCAGCCAATTTCGTTGAAAAACCGAGGAGTACGGGCCTGGGACACACACACTTTGGGGGGGGGTGTATCTCTTGGGGGGAGGGTGTATCTCTTGGGGGGAGGGTGTATCTTTGGAGGGAGGGTGTAACCTTTGGGGGGGGGTTCGCCCCATCAGCCCTTAAGCCATAATTTAATTGAAAATGCCTAACAATGTAGCTTCTGTAGTGTTGATTTGTTGAAACAAGGGTAAACATGGGTGATTTGCTAAAGCCGTAAGGAGAGTTGGCCGTTGAAAGCGCAACAAACATAAGGTTAAGCGTTGAGGGTAGTAGGATAGGTAAGAAGGAGGATTATCCGGCTTCGTTGATAGTTGCTAGGGGCATGGCGAGGACGCCGTTGATGAGTTCGGCGTTGTGTCGCTTGGCGATGAGGCGGAAGCGGGAGTAGCCCGCGATGGCGTCCGCCAGGCCCATGATCGCCTGCAACCCAGCCCCGCCTCAACCACGGACGGAGGGAGCAAACTGCCGGACAGCAAGCCAAGGGGGGAGTATCAAGAGCGTGCAATGAACAAGGGAGTGAAAGACACGCCTCTCTTGTAGCTGCAACGGTTGGCTGAGCCAAGACGGAGTTTATTCGTCCGTTCGTCTCTCCCAAGCAAGGAGGGGGAGGGGGGTGGGAAGAAGGAGTGGAAGGGAAGTGGGGTGATGAAGGAAGGCTAGGTGATCTCAGGCGCGCGGATGGTGGGAGGAGGAAGGGTGGGATTATCGGCCGGCGGCGTTGAGCTTGCCGAGGTTCATGCCGAGGAGGCCGTTGATGAGTTCGGCGTTGGAGCGTTTCATGACTACGCCCCCGCTCGTTCCCTCCGGCTCCGGCCCGATTGCGATACGCGCTATCTTTACTGCGTGGTGGAAGATTTCCTGAAACATCGGCTAACCTCCACCCCTTTGCTTCTTGCCTGGCAGGACTGGCGGAAGGATGCGGTGGAAGGGGATAGACGAGGGCTGAGGTGGCCGCTTACCGAAGGGGTAAGAGGAAGTGGAGCCCTCACCTCACGCTCTTGCAGGGAGAGACTGGCGGGGTCCAGTGGCAGAGCTCCGCTCCACTCCACCAACAAGCACCCCAACAGCCCCACCAACATGCATCCGCTCCACGACAGCATCCTCTCAATTACGCTTGCTTTCCTCCTTCTATCCTTCTCAACAACAGCCTATGCCCCTAAAGCCATTGGCCAGTCCTTAGAAAGGTCGGCTAAGGCTAATCGGATAGGACAGCAGGGATTGGGGGAGGCAAAAAGAAGGGGTTAGAAGAGAAAGAAGGAATGAGAACTGACTTGAAGGGCGCTGGCTGGGTGTGTGTAGGTGGGCTGGGTTTTCTGTCGCCGGGGGCGGTGGGCAGGGCAGGGCAGAAAGGAGGTGGCTGTGCAAGTGAGAAGGAGAGGCGGAAGAGGGGGTCTTATAAGGAGCGGCCTGTCTGTCTTCCCTCCCTCTGCCTTGCTGAGATGGAGGGAGGAGGGGGCTTTGGGCAGATGAGCTAACGCAATGAAGGCAAAGTGAGGAAGTGCCTTTGTTTGCGTCTTCCGAGCTCCGGAGTGGACAGTAGGGATTGCCTTGCTTTCCACTCCTCTTTCGCTTCCCGATGAGACTAATTTCGCCCACCCGCCCTCACTCCCTTGTCGCAATACACCCAGCTTCACTTCCTCTCTGCGCCTTGCATAACAAGCTTTCCGTCGTCGCTGACGAAACCACACTGACGCAGTTCAATGCAAGAAGATGAGGGGGAGGGAGAAATCGATCACTCCTTGGAGACACTCCTAGAGATCACTCCTGGGAGACGTGTGCCATGGTGAGTCCCATCTTGGAGACGTCAGTGACGTGTAGGAGGTAATAGGTCCAATAGACGGCATTGAACACGGCAAAGCCGAGCGGGAAGAGGGCCATGGAGAGTCGGTCCACGTTGACGGAGCTGAAGCGGAACTGACGCACTGCCTCCAGCCCTCGAAGAAGGCTCCTCAGCAGACCCGGACGCCGCTGCTCCGGTGACAGCGCCAGCCCTCCTCCTGCACAGTGGCGCCCCAGCAGGGCGTCTCTCTCCGTTGGGCCTCCTTCCCCTCGATCCGGCGATCCTCCCAGCCCCATCTCCCCCGCCGACGCCACCGTCACCACCGCAGTGGAGCCTATCATGCTCACTCAACATACACCATCACTCTTCCTGGGTTTGTATGCTTGGCCTGGAAGAGGAACCTCGATCGGACTCCATCTCCATCTCCAGCTCCTCGTCCTCCTCCTGGCTGCGGTGGGTGCTTTGGGCTTTGGCGAGGAACTCTGCGAACTTGGACTTGCGGCGGCTTTTCATTTCCGCCTCGCCTGCTCCACGTCCACCTCTGGACAGCGCCAAGTCCGGCAGGACCCCGTTCACCGGAGAGCCCGCTCGACGACGACGCACCGATTGCAGCCATTGCGTTATCACTTGTGTTCCAACCTCAACCAATTACACTTTACTCACACTTCACATCCACCGTGAAATCTAATTTAGAAATTGTTTCTGCTGATTGAATTTAAAATTGCTCCAAAAATAATGGATTTATCACCCCCTTTTCCGCAGAAGAGCTGTTTCAAATGAAAAAGTTGATTGACGAAAGGAAGATTAAAGTCTGCAAGGGAAGGCTTTTCGGGTAAGCTAAGAATTGTGAACTTGTTTCTCTCGTTCTCGTCGGCTGAGCTGACATACGATGGCCAGTTGCACCAGCTGCAAAACACCAGCCTTTGAAAAGAAGAGTCAATTCAGACTAGGATTCACCGTGAGAAAGATGAAAATTACGCAGGCAATCATCCAAACATCAAGACACCTGTCAATCAGCAGTACTCACTTTTCCATTTAAAAATATCAACTTTTCTTTAAAAACAAGAGTAATCTCTAACTTGATGTAGGACACGCGTGGCAAATGCCTGAGGACCTGAAATGGCACAGCTTTTTCAATAATCTATTCAAGGTAGAATAAAGAGGTAACAGTTCCAAACTGGAAGGTGAGAGCCAGTAAACTGCTCACTCCAAGTGTGATGCGAGCGGACACGGATCTGAAACCATTTTTGAATGTTTTTTCTACTAGTTATTGTGCAAAGCAAAAAGCAGGCAGAACCTGGTATCCAGAAGGAAGCCAACCCAGGACGAGAGGACGGTCAAGGAAGTTGGAAAATAAGCCTATAAAAGTAGTGAGCCGAAAGGTTTGAGAGAATGGAGTGGGTGTTGGTACCTGGAATAGGTAGAAACCGAAGCGGCGGCTGAAGACGAACTGGGCGACGAGGCGATCCCAAACACCGTTGGGGTACATCATTCGCATGTGCTCACTCTGCCACCCCACCAGCCCGAAGTCTGGCAACGTCACCTAGAACCTTTCCTCCTTTCCCTCCTCGCTCCCACTCCCCTCCCCCAGCCTTGTTCATGAGCGTGATGGGATGCAGGTCCCAGGACAGGCGGACTTCGTCCCCGTTGAATGAATACGACTCGAAGATCAGAGTGCAGGATTGACTCAAAATGCAGCTTAGAGCGGAAGAGAGAAAAGGGCGGTAGCAATTACCTGTCAAATGGGAACATGGACAAATCGAGACGGCAGGGAGCTTTCACTTTCATGCGGTAGTTGGCCCAGATCTCTCCGTTTTCGTTCAGAATGACGAAGGTATTTTCTGAGGGCGAGGAATGGATCATGGAGTTTTTCTGCACCTCTTAGAGCTATGAATTGAAAAAGGACATGTTTTTCATACGCTGTTGATAATGCAGGTGTCTGGGGTCCAAATTTGTTCCCGAAAGCCCGCCTTTGAACATGTGCCTTTTGAAACAATATTTTAACGATAGATTAAATAGGAGCACCTTGAGCGTAATATTATTTGTGCATAGTTGAAGATTTTTGAAGCTCAGTCTTGGATCCAGCCATATTTCGCTGTACATAATGTCCAGTTCAAAATCTAAAAACTTCGTTTGGACGAAACAATAAGGAAAAATTACAAAAAAAATAACCAGAGGTAATTTCGGAAAGCGATGAAATTTCCTGGACGTGTATCTCGACAGTGACGTTAACGCCGTCAGGGTGCGGAAGTAGGTGCATATCGTAATTGTGGAGGAGGCCACGGATGACACCGCCCACGTTGATGTCGTTCCGACTGCACTTCCCTCCCGCCTCCCCCACACCCACTCCTGGACCAGCAACATTGGGCGGTGGCCCCACCGTCCGCACTCCGTGAGGCCCCGACGTTGACGATCTCATCTCCTCATTCCCCTCAACCATCATTAATACCCTCCACACCTATTCTCTACCCACAGAAGGTAGCTGTGAGTGAACCTGGTAGGCGGAGGACTGGTTGGAGGATAGGAGGATGAAGTTGGAGAGTAGGAGTGCGATATCGGTCATAGCGGGGCGTCTGGTGAGGCGGGGTGTGCTGGAGCGCATTGCCTAAGCCCCGCCGCCGCTACTCAGCTCCCTTCATCGCCCAACGACAAACGAGGCTCGACCCCGCCCTTCTCCCCTGGGCCTTGGCCCTCTGCCACGCCTTCATTCTCACCCCACCCCTCCTCCTCTCTCGCCCCTGCAAAAAACCTCCGGAAAAAAGTTTGTCGCTTAGATGCATGGAGAAGGCAAGGAAGGCAGGGAGGGGACTGGGCCACTCGGAAGGGAGGGCGGAGGAGGGCTGGCTTTGGGGCCAAAGACATGCTGATGAGGGAGGGTAAGAGGCTGGAGGGAGGGTAGGAGGGTGGATGGGGCAGGGAAGGAGGTTATGCCTGGTTGGCCAGAGGAAAGGAAGCAGTGAAATTCGGTGCAGAGGAATCAATTGGAGGAGACTTGGCCAAGGCCTGGCCCAGGCCCACTTGACTGTCTTTTCAATCACGCTCGACTTCATCATAAATCCATAACACTTACTGCCTTTTCAAAACCTACGACTTTCTGCTCCCCCATACATCCTCCGCCTTCATTTCGACTTTCAACCATCCTATGATTGACCCAGTGAATCTGTTTTTGAAAAGGTTGAATAGCAGCATAGCAAAGCTAGATGTGAAAAAACTGACTCATGTCGGAAAAGCATGGGAAAGAATTGATCCAGGTAGTGCTCAGAGTACAAAAATCTGCCTTCCTTATGGGCTGTTTTTGATTTTTGAGGGAGAGCAGGTACTAACGAACCCATTCCAGCGGACATTATTATGCATGCTTTCTTGAGCATTGAACTAATATGCTGCCATTAAACTTACATTAATCCCAAAGTATATTCTCCAAGTATATATTACATGATTCATTTTAAATGACCAGATCTTTTAACTGAAACAATAGGTGAGGCGAACAAAAAAACCGAATAAAGTGCAAAAGATCGCATAAATCATATAAAAATAATCAATGAACACATCTTCCGTGGAAGGATTGGCAGATGACAAGATTTGAGCAATAGATTCGTTTTCACCCGGAGCCATCATAGGTTTATTTCTATAGTAATAGTTTGCGTAGTATTTTCTAATTGGAAAAGCGGTGAACATTCATTGCGTCCGGCCACAGCGCCAAATGTTGTGGTTTCATTCAGTGCTCTCACGCAAAACAAGACCGCCTCGCAACTGCAGTATTCTGCAGTTTATGCCAAAGAGCAGCAAAATTGGTAGCTAAGCGCCGGTCTCTTTTTTGCCCTATTTACGGAGGCCGGCTCTGACAAGGTGCTGATGCTGGTATAGGCACTCTTTTGCACCAAGAAATGCCGCACAAAGCCATCCAGCCAATCTGGCAGTTCTTGGACCAGAAAATGAGCGAGGATGCTTCCTGCTTCACTTCCATGAATGGCTACTTTGGAATGGGCTAGAAGACGCAGAAATAGAACGAAGCGGGTCCTGAAGATGACGTGGATATGGACATCTAATTTTTTAAGCATTTGCTCATTCCAAATCATTTTTTCTCTTATGAAATAGAAATGTTAACGTTTAGTGATCCAAAGCTTATGGTGTGTCATTTTCATTCAATTGTCCATTTAATTTAGAGTCAATCGCATAGCAACTATCGGATATTCAGCTATTGGACGAATAGTTGAGGAAATAAATGTCGCTTAAAACAAAACAAAATCATTCCTGGATCATATACCCGACAAGTATTTTCAACCGTTAGCTTTCAAGCAGTTACCCGTTACCCCATTTTTCGTCTGTCAACCATCATTTTACATATCCTAGGGCGCCACAGCGCCCTAGTTATGAATGGCAATCGGGTTTTTGGATGGTTGTATGTCACGAGCTAGAACTCCTTGTATATAAGACAAGACTAAAATGCTACAGCATGAGCCGCTTATGAATTGTCAATCATCAAAAAGAACTAGACAAGGTGTGACAAAATCGTGATAAATTTAGATTTAAATTATAAACCAATTTGAGTTAAAATTTTAACAGGTTCATCTACAAAATCCACGGATAATTCATAAGCAGGCGGCAATTTATGGCATGAATGTCTGCCAAAATTTTTATTTATGCATAAATGTTGAAATTTAAATGTTTAAAATTAGCAATTGAACGAAAATCAAATTTTTCCATTAATGTTTCCTTGATAATATTATTGCATGCTGTTCAGGTCATTTGCAAATTAAAATCTACTTTTGCTTATGTCATTTTTTAAATTTTAATAATGTAAAATTATATGTTGAATATTGGTATCGAAATTTTGATTTTGACAATTTTGCTTTGCACTGAGTGGATTTGAAAGCTGGCCGCGCATCTATTGGCGAAAGCCGATATAACCTTGTTAGTCAATTTTAGTCAAAACTGTAATTTTACTAAATGAGGCGTAACAAAATGAAACAAACAATATTAAAATTAAATTGAAATTAGCTAAGGTAAAGATAAATTTTGTTGGCATTTGCAATATGATAAATTTTGTATTTTAATCTGAATCATACATCGACTGAAATTTTGGCTGACACCTAGTTTCCCCCCCCAAGGCTAGGTCCCCCCCCAAGGCATTTTTAGAAAGTTTCCCCCCCTCATGAAAGTTTCCCCCCACCAAGATTTTCACCTATACCCACACACCCTGCGCTAATGCGTCCCCTAGTTGATACGGCAGTCTAAACAGGGAAATTTGTGTCTTGGGGGGGGGGGGAAACTAGGCGTCAAAACTCTTGGGGGGGGGAAACTAGTCGTCGATTTCGAGGACTAGTTTCCCCCCCCCAAGACTCAATTTCACCTATTTTCACCTAGTTTCACCTGCAATTCGCCAAAGCCATATCAGGTAGGGGACGAGTTAGCGCAGGGTGTGTGTGGTAGGTAAAATCTTGGGGGGGGGGGGGGGGAAACTTTCATGAGGGGGGGAAACTTTCTTGAGGGGGGGGTCATCGCCATGGGGGGGGGGGGGGAAATCCCATGAGGGGGGGAAACTAGGTGTCAGCCGAAATTTTTATTCTTTATGAAGATTAAAAATAGACACAAATATTTTATAATTGAAGCAAAAACTGAAGACAAAACAAAAACTGGAATAATCTGGGAGGACAGGGTTTCTGCCATAAATAGCCGCCTGCTTATGAATGATGAGTGGATTTTGTAGGTGGACCAATAGCAATTAATTTTAGTTTAGTCTTGTCTAAAATTTTAGTCAATTTTAGTCTTGTCTAAACAATGAATGGGAAATTATTTTTACCAATAAAACCATACTATTTTTCTTTCGCCAACTTTATCTAAAATTGTAGTTTTCCAATAAGAGTTCATGCGCTTTTTAATGATAGAATCAAAATACAAAGCAGACAGAAACGAGCACTTTCAGTTCAAGCAAAATATCACGTCGAGAAAAGATGTCTCAGTGGAGAGCTCGAAAAGAAGGAGGGCAGAAGAAGAGCAGGGCAGAACTGAGCTGCTTGAAGCAGAGTTTAGTAGCAGAAGGTCCCTAGGGCAGCAGAGAGTTCATCTCTTGATATTCGTCGCCATCCATTCCAGCCCCTGTTGCAGCCTGACAATGACGTCAAATGACGTTCAGTCCTTTATTAGTCCTTCACGCAATATCATCCAGCAAGAGTCTTATATGGCTTTCTAGGAAAAAGGAGGGGTGAATACCCTTCTCCTGTGAGACCGCAGCAGGCTTGAATTTGCCAGCGTTGGTCCTTGATGGAAGTGAGGTTGAGCTCTTTGGAGATTTCCGCGGCGGACAGAGAACCCGGGCAGTCCTGCTTGTTGGCCAGAATTAGCACCGCTGATTTCTTCAACTCCTTCAACTCCCCCCTCCTTTCTTCACATCCTCATTATTATCCTCTCGCTCATGGACTAGCCTCGTTGGCGAGCATGTTGTAGAGCTCCTTCTTGGTGACCTGAAGGCGCTCCCTGTCAGTGGAGTCCACCACCATGATCACGAACGAGGAGTTGCTGTAGTAGGTGGCCCAGGATACCCTGCATCTTTCTTAACCTTAATCTTATTATCACAAATTGGAATCAGAAACCTCAAGGATTCCTGTCCGCCAATGTCCCACATCAGAAAATGGGTTTTTCCTGGAAAAAGAATTTTCTTTGATGAACATCTTAAAATGTAAGCGGAAGCAGGAACCCCAGACGACTTCCTCGACATTGGAACCGATGGTTGGCGACGTCTCAACAACCTCTCCCATTAAACTGCAACTCTTATCATTTCCCCATCAAAAGATTGCAATCACCGTTGCTCTACGGAGTTTTCATTAGATGGGGCTACGTGAGAGTTTGTAGATTTTGTTTAGGCTACTGAGAAGACAGGTTGGGAGAAGGCGAGAGAGGTGAGTTGCGAAGAAAGAGGAGATTGAACAATTGATAAAGGATGGTCGTCTTGCCCGCATTGTCCAGACCCACGATGATCACCTTGTGCTCTGAAATTCGATCCACACATGAGCCTGGAATGGGATAGCAAAAACACATGTTGCCTACTGAGTCATCCTTAGCCCAAACATATGCCATTTCAATTATTAAAACAGGGGTTCGCTATAATCCCATACTGCCAGTGCTGAGAAGGGGCAGAGCAAACCTTCATTGGCGAATATCATTCGCATCAGCTTGGACAGCAGAATGCCCATTTTTCTCCTTCACTTCCTAAAAATAGCAGAATGGACATAAAAAGAACTCTTAGCGTAAATGGGAGAACCTGTGGTGGTGAGGAGGAGGGGCGAAGAAGGTGATGATGAGTGGGCAAGCTAGGCCATGGCTCTGCAATATCACGCACCGCTTCATTCCAGGCCTCGAAGATGAGAGCGCCAAAAAGGGGAGTGAGTGGGAGAATAAAGGGGAGTGTTCTCGCCTCAATGGATGGGCATTGTGAGGTTGGGAGGGAGGGAGGGAAAGGCAATCGTAGATGTGTGCTGGTCGTGAATGGAACCGGTTGGAGTGCGGGAGTAGGGAGGAAGAGCGCGGACGGCGGCGACAAGGAAAGAACACACAATCCACCGCCTGCCTCCACAAACAGCTCCTTCTCTCTACAATTCCACGCTCTCACCTGTGCATCGGCACCAACTTGCGTCAAAAGCCCCAGTATTCCGGGAAACAGGAGAAGCGTCAAAAAAATGAGGGCGTGGGAGGGAGAAAGTCGGGGAAGTGGGGTACAGTGAGTTGTCCTGTCATGTCGGTGGGGCCTATTAGTGCGTGGGTGGGCGCGACGGATAGGGCTGGGGAGGTGGTTTGAGGGGGAGGGGGCTGAAAGGAGGAGGGGATGAAGGAGAGGGTGTCTTGGTATGCGCGTTCTTGAAGTTGGCCACACGCGTACTGCTCCTGCCCCCCGCTGAGGCTCCACCTCCTACACCCTCCACCTGAGCATCCTACCCCTCCTCCCATCATCAGCTGTCAAAACTGCGCAGATTCCACTCCCAGGAACGTGTTTGAGATAGTGATGGTAGAAGTGGCTGGTAGCAGCCCTACTCAACTGGAGTCGAGCTATTCCAGATGCTGCGAATGAGTAGAGCTCTGAGCATGCCGCGGAGAAGCTATGCCAGCTCTCCGATCAAGGCTGTCATCTTCGACATGGGAGGAGTACTGGTGACACACCCCAAGTATGCATGGAGAGGTGACTGGGCAGCTTTTGAGGCCTGAAATATAGTAAAGGTAGTGGGAATTGAGAATATGAAAAGCGGCATGGGCTGGAGCGAGACTCGATCATCAACCTGCTGCTGTCCAACTCTGTCCTGCCCAACTTTCACCAGCTTGAAAGTGGACAAACTACCATTCCGGAATTCGAGCCGCTCTTCACTGAAAAATACCTGGAAAAGGTAGCAAGCATCCTTTTTGAACTCTGAGAATGAGAGGCTCTGTTGAGTACAATTGCGGGCCGCAGCCTACGATAGGCTTCCTGTCGGAGTTCAGCGGGCTGGTGGATCCGGTCTACGAGATGGGCGAAGCCGTGGCCAACCTCCACTCTGCCGGTCTACGACTCGCTCTCCTCTCCAACAACTTCTGGCTGGACAAGGAGCGCACCCGCTCCGTTCTTCCAGTCGATACAGGGCTCTTCCACACGGTACACTCTCTTGCTGCTGGTGGAGGAGAGAGAATGAAGTGGAATGTGGTTGAGGTGGTGGAGTCCTGTCGGGTGGGCCTGCGGAAGCCGGACCCGCGGATATACGAGAAGGTGCTCGGGGAGCTCGGTGTGAAAGCTGAGGAGAGCGTATTTCTGGACGACATCGGCCACAACCTCAAGGCTGCCGCTAAGCTGGGCATCAAAACTATCAAGGTTTGCTTTTCCTTCCCTCTAATGGCTATGTAAACTGAGGCACATGTGAATGATGAGGTAGAAGATGCGAGCAAGGCGGTGGGTGAGTTGGAGGGAGTGACAGGGCTCAAACTCAGCCGCAAAGTGGCCGGTACCCGTCCAGTGCGCCGAGACATGCAGATTCCTCTCAACAACCTGCTCAAGTGGCCACAGCGCATTCCGTAAAAGCCATGTGAATGAAGCAGTGGACCTAGGTATCTGAAGCGTGAACTGGGCCTGGACTCCGACGGTGAAGTAGTGACACTTCGTCAGTTCAAGCACGGCCAGTCTAATCCAACCTACTTCCTCCAGATTGGCGATCGCAAAATGGTCCTTCGCAAAAAGCCGGTTACCATCTACTCGGAAAACCTGTGAAAAATAAGCAAAAGGAATTTGTACAGCCAGGCAAGCTGCTGCCATCAGCACATCAAATCGGGCGAGAATACCGCGTCATGTCCGCTGTGAAGCAACAGGGCGTTCCTGTACCCGGCCTCATTCACTACTGCCAGGATCCTGGGTAGGTCTTGAATTAGCTAAGAGCAGGAGGCCATGACAATGAGTGGGGTGCAGAATAATTGGGACAGAGTTCTACTTGATGGAGTACTTGGAGGGGCGTATTTTCAAAGATCCTCGCCTCAAGGAGCTCAGCGTACGTCGACGGCGCGAAATCTGGTCATCGCTTGCTCAGCTCCTGGCCAAAATTCATTCCGTCGATTTGGCCAAGGCCAACTTGGAAGACTACGGAAAACATGGTGCTTTTTGATTTCAAAGTTCCACCACAGTTGCGCAATTGCTCTGCTGGGACAGAAAATTACCTGGCGCGAAATCTGAAGCGGTGGAGTGAGCAGTATGAGAAAAGTGCAACAGAAGAAATCCCGGCCATGAACAAGCTCACAGCCTGGCTCAAGGACAACATCCCTTCGCAATCAGACGTCTCACTAGTTCACGGAGACTTTCGGCTTGCCTTCTAGTGCATTTCCTTGTTTTCTTTGCTCAAAACACACAGTATTGAAGGCTTGACAATGTGGTGTTCCATCCGGAAAGCTCGGAAGTGCTGGGTGTTCTGGACTGGGAGCTGAGCACAATCGGTGACCCTCTCACTGACGTCGCCTGTGCACTCTTCACCCACAGTCTACCAGCCGACTTCCCCGTCCTTCAAGGCTAATCCCTACACCATCCTCCATCTACTCTCATTTTCGCCTTTTCTCTGCAGGCATGGCGGATGTATCCGACCAGTTTCCGTCCCTCGGCATTCCCACAGAGCAAGAGTTTCTGCTGCACTACGACAAAGTGCTGCATGGGAAACCAAGGCCACAGCTGGAGGAGGCCTTTGCCTTCTACGTCCCCTTCTGCTACTTCCGATTTGTAGCCATTCTTCAGGGCGTCTACAAACGAGCCCTACAAGGCTCTTCCACCCACTCTGCTGCCCTAATCTCACCTGCGCACAACTGCGCGTTTTGAGGTCAGGCGAGCTCAGCTGAGGCGCTGGCAATCGGTGCTCACACCAAACGTCTGGCTGAGGTTGGCTGGGCTCTCGTTCAGAAACGCTCACTTCACACCCTGCCCGACATGCCAAAGGCCAACAGACTTGAGCCGGGTAATTTTGGCTCTCCTGGGAAGTGTGGGATGAAATGAGAAAGGGAAGTTTGGGGTTGAGGTGTGCTGATAACGGAGCCGGGGGCTCTGCGTCCGGAGGTGCGCCAGATTTACCAGGCCGTGGCGGAGTTTGTGCAGAAGGAGGTCCTGCCTTTGGAACAGGAGCTGACAGAGCATAGTGCCTCCACCCACAAATGGAGCCAGCCGCCGGTCATGGAGTCTTTGAAGGTACCCTCCACTAGAGTCTACTAGCAAGAGGAGTATAGAAAGAATGTGCAGGAGAAAGCAAAGAAGGCGGGGCTGTGGAACTTGTGGATCCCGCAGAGTCTGGACCCAGAGGGCAAGCACGGACGGGGTCTGAGCAATCTGGAGTATGCTCATGTTTGCGAGCTTATGGGCCGCTCCATCTTCGCTTCTGAGGTTCTTTGACTTCTGGAGCAGCAGAATAATGGAAAAGGCTAGTATCAGGCTTTCAACTGCTCTGCGCCAGACACGGGGAACATGGAAGTTCTGCTGAAATACGGCAGCCCGGAGCAGCAGGAACGCTTTTTGACTCCGCTCTTGGATGGAAGTCAGCGCTCATGCTTTGCCATGACTGAGCCTGCCGTAGCTATTCGTCCAGAACTTTCCAAAATGCCTGCAAGGGGGAAACATTTTGAAGGTAGCAAGCTCAGACGCCACCAACATCGAGTCCTCCATCACTCGCCAGGGTGACAAATACATTCTCAACGGCCGCAAGTGGTACATCTCAGGTGAAGCCTTTTGTCAATTTTCATGATGCATGGAATATGAGGATGGATCTGGCTTGAGGTGCGATGCATCCGAACTGCAGCGTTTGCATATTCATGGGCAAGACGGATCCCTCGGCTGCAAAGCATCGACAGCAGAGCATGATCGTTCTGCCCATGGACTCTCCTGGCCTTCGTGTCATTCGCCCATTGGGAGCCTTCGGATTCCTGGACGCCCCAGGTCTTCCCAGCCTTCAATCCTCAATCCTTTGGCTCATCTTTGACAACAGTGTCAGCTATGGCTGCACTGTGCCTTCTGCATCTTCCGACTAGTAGTGCGCCTTTGGCTCATCGCTAGAAAGGAAAACTTGCGCAAGCAAGCTCTAGCCAATTTCTCTTTGAGAATATTGTGCTGACTTAGTACGAGCAGAACTTGCAAAAGTTCTTGCCCATGCGAATAAGCATACGAGTATTGATCACAGTTCCTCACTTCTTCCAATTCCAGCGGGCCACGCAGAGATGGTGTTCGAGAACGTGGAAGTGCCGGTGGAGAATCTGCTGCTGGGGGAAGGGCGGGGCTTTGAGATCGCCCAGGGACGCCTGGGCCCTGGACGCATCCACCACTGCATGCGACTGCTCGGCAACTGCGAGCGCGCCATCCACCTCATGAAGACTCGCGTGGGCTTCCCCATTCACTCCTTTCCTTGCCAAGATGGGCGGAGAGAAGGCAGGCGCATGAGCGAGTGGCGTTTGGGGGGAGTCTGTGGGAGAAGGGGCGGGTGCGCGGTTGGGTGGCGGAGTCGCGGGTGGAGGTGGAGCAGGCGAGGCTGCTGGTGCTCAAGGCCGCCGCGGCCATCGACGCCCGGGGCAACAAGGCCGCCGCCAACGAGGCCTACCGCTGTTATTGGTGTTTTTGAAATCATAGTAGGATAGCATTGTAGGTGGCCATGATCAAGGTGGCCGTCCCCAACGTCGCCCAGGGCGTCCTCGACCGAGCCATCCAGGTAGGCAGGTGCTCCAGAGCTGAGGAAAGAAATGTAGGGGGGTTGAAAGGTGCATGGAGCGATGGGCGTAAGCTCGGACAGTCCGCTGGCGGCCTTCTTTGCCTGGGCTCGCGTCCTGCGAATCGCAGATGGGCCAGACGAAGTTCACCTGGAGGCCATTGCCAAATCTGAGTTTCGTCAGTCGCGCCTTTGATTTATGCTTCTTGAGCATCTTAAGTTCATGATTTGAATTGACTGTTGATTTGACTTGACTCAAAAATTGCTCATTTTGTTTACCCTAAATGAAATCTAGAAGATAAAAAGAAGGAGGTTCGCGGCTCCAAACATAAGTCAGCACTACACACGCTTACCTTATAGGAAGGGGTAACGGCAACAAATGCTTAACGGACCAAGCTTAACCATCCTAAATAGAACCCAAAAACTCTCCCCATGAAAGGCTAACCCTAAATGAAATCTAGAACTTAAAGGGAAGGAGGTTCGCGGCTCCAAACATAAGTCAGCACTACACACGCTTACCTTTTAGGAAGGGGTAATGGCAACAAATGCTTAACGGACCAAGCTTAACCATCATAAAAAGAACCCAAAAACCCTCCCCATGAAAGGCTAACCCTAAATGAAATCTAGAACTTTAAGGGAAGGAGGTTCGCGGCTCCAAACATAAGTCAGCACTACACACGCTTACCTTATAGGAAGGGGTAATGGCAACAAATGCTTAACGGACCAAGCTTAACCATCATAAAAAGAACCCAAAAACCCTCCCCATGAAAGGCTAACCCTAAATGAAATCTAGAACTTTAAGGGAAGGAGGTTCGCGGCTCCAAACATAAGTCAGCACTACACACGCTTACCTTATAGGAAGGGGTAATGGCAACAAATGCTTAACGGACCAAGCTTAACCATCCTAAAAAGAACCCAAAAACCCTCCCCATGAAAGGCTAACCCTAAATGAAATCTAGAACTTAAAGGGAAGGAGGTTCGCGGCTCCAAACATAAGTCAGCACTACACACGCTTACCATATAGGAAGGGGTAATGGCAACAAATGCTTAACGGACCAAGCTTAACCATCCTAAAAAGAACCCAAAAACCCTCCCCATGAAAGGCTAACCCTAAATGAAATCTAGAACTTAAAGGGAAGGAGGTTCGCGGCTCCAAACATAAGTCAGCACTACACACGCTTACCTTATAGGAAGGGGTAATGGCAACAAATGCTTAACGGACCAAGCTTAACCATCCTAAAAAGAACCCAAAAACCCTCCCCATGAAAGGCTAACCCTAAATGAAATCTAGAACTTAAAGGGAAGGAGGTTCGCGGCTCCAAACATAAGTCAGCACTACACACGCTTACCTTATAGGAAGGGGTAATGGCAACAAATGCTTAACGGACCGAGCTTAACCATCCTAAAAAGAACCCAAAAACCCTCCCCATGAAAGGCTAACCCTAAATGAAATCTAGAACTTAAAGGGAAGGAGGTTCGCGGCTCCAAACATAAGTCAGCACTACACACGCTTACCTTATAGGAAGGGGTAATGGCAACAAATGCTTAACGGACCGAGCTTAACCATCCTAAAAAGAACCCAAAAACCCTCCCCATGAAAGGCTAACCCTAAATGAAATCTAGAACTTAAAGGGAAGAAGGTTCGCGGCTCCAAACATAAGTCAGCACTACACACGCTTACCTTATAGGAAGGGGTAATGGCAACAAATGCTTAACGGTCCAAGCTTAACCATCCTAAAAAGAACCCAAAAACCCTCCCCATGAAAGGCTAACCCTAAATGAAATCTAGAACTTAAAGGGAAGAAGGTTCGCGGCTCCAAACATAAGTCAGCACTACACACGCTTACCTTATAGGAAGGGGTAATGGCAACAAATGCTTAACGGTCCAAGCTTAACCATCCTAAAAAGAACCCAAAAACCCTCCCCATGAAAGGCTAACCCTAAATGAAATCTAGAACTTAAAGGGAAGGAGGTTCGCGGCTCCAAACATAAGTCAGCACTACACACGCTTACCATATAGGAAGGGGTAATGGCAACAAATGCTTAACGGACCAAGCTTAACCATCCTAAAAAGAACCCAAAAACCCTCCCCATGAAAGGCTAACCCTAAATGAAATCTAGAACTTAAAGGGAAGGAGGTTCGCGGCTTCAAACATAAGTCAGCACTACACACGCTTACCATATAGGAAGGGGTAATGGCAACAAATGCTTAACGGACCAAGCTTAACCATCCTAAAAAGAACCCAAAAACCCTCCCCATGAAAGGCTAACCCTAAATGAAATCTAGAACTTAAAGGGAAGGAGGTTCGCGGCTCCAAACATAAGTCAGCACTACACACGCTTACCTTATAGGAAGGGGTAATGGCAACAAATGCTTAACGGACCGAGCTTAACCATCCTAAAAAGAACCCAAAAACCCTCCCCATGAAAGGCTAACCCTAAATGAAATCTAGAACTTAAAGGGAAGGAGGTTCGCGGCTCCAAACATAAGTCAGCACTACACACGCTTACCTTATAGGAAGGGGTAATGGCAACAAATGCTTAACGGTCCAAGCTTAACCATCCTAAAAAGAACCCAAAAACCCTCCCCATGAAAGGCTAACCCTAAATGAAATCTAGAACTTAAAGGGAAGGAGGTTCGCGGCTCCAAACATAAGTCAGCACTACACACGCTTACCATATAGGAAGGGGTAATGGCAACAAATGCTTAACGGACCAAGCTTAACCATCCTAAAAAGAACCCAAAAACCCTCCCCATGAAAGGCTAACCCTAAATGAAATCTAGAACTTAAAGGGAAGGAGGTTCGCGGCTTCAAACATAAGTCAGCACTACACACGCTTACCATATAGGAAGGGGTAATGGCAACAAATGCTTAACGGACCAAGCTTAACCATCCTAAAAAGAACCCAAAAACCCTCCCCATGAAAGGCTAACCCTAAATGAAATCTAGAACTTAAAGGGAAGGAGGTTCGCGGCTCCAAACATAAGTCAGCACTACACACGCTTACCTTATAGGAAGGGGTAATGGCAACAAATGCTTAACGGACCGAGCTTAACCATCCTAAAAAGAACCCAAAAACCCTCCCCATGAAAGGCTAACCCTAAATGAAATCTAGAACTTAAAGGGAAGGAGGTTCGCGGCTCCAAACATAAGTCAGCACTACACACGCTTACCTTATAGGAAGGGGTAATGGCAACAAATGCTTAACGGACCGAGCTTAACCATCCTAAAAAGAACCCAAAAACCCTCCCCATGAAAGGCTAACCCTAAATGAAATCTAGAACTTAAAGGGAAGAAGGTTCGCGGCTCCAAACATAAGTCAGCACTACACACGCTTACCTTATAGGAAGGGGTAATGGCAACAAATGCTTAACGGTCCAAGCTTAACCATCCTAAAAAGAACCCTAAACTATCTTAAAATAGAAAAAATATCCCTAATCTCTAAAACCAAAACCCCTAAAAATCCCTAACAAAAAATCGGTAATCCCTAAACTTATGTTTTGCCCTAAACTCTACTAAAAACCCTAATCCTAGCGAAAAAATGGCTAACCTTGTTTATTGATCCGGCTAGGGCGTAGTCCAGTCCCGTCGTCCCGGCGCAGCTTTGGTTGTCCCGAGCCATTCCATGACAGTCAGTCAGCCTCAATGCCATCACTCCCTCGTCCCTACAGCTTACAGTCCGCTTACCTAAAATTCATCATCTAATCAGTTTAGGCACTTACTTTATATTAACTAAACCATTTTTGCAGGCATTAGTTTTGTCATATGTCGATGTCTTCAAGATCTTGTTCTTGGATGTCCTATTTGCGATGCTTTCCCGTCGTTTTCCTTGTTCGAACAGCAGCGAAATTTAAAGCTTGCTTCTTTAGCTCCAAATGTGCTTGATAAATCCGACCGGGGCGAGGGTCAGCACGCTATCAGCTATCCTGCATCGTCCTCCATCGTTGAACCATCTCGACAGCATGCCATTGTCCTCGACGGTCGACTCATTCCTAAAATTTTTCAAATTAAGTAATCAAGCCAAATTTATGATCATTTTCTCAAACTTTTTTGCGCGGCCGCAGGCCGCCTGCCGCGGAGGGCAGGGCAGTCAGAGCTCCGTAGGCCAGAGGGCATGGGTGCGGAGGCCCCGGAGCGTAGCCTGGCATGCAAAGCATGCTAGGCGAAGCGTAGGGGCCGTAGCACCCGTGCCCGGAGGCCGGAGGAGCTCTGGCGCCCTGCCCGAAGCGGCGGGCGGCCAAGGCCAGCTTAAGCAGTTACCCCATTTTTGCGTCCGTCTGTCCGCATATATATATATATATATATATATATATGTGTGTGTGCCATGCCCGTACTCCGCGGTTTTTCAACGAAATTGGCTGATTTTTTGCATGAAGGTCCGCCTAGGTGGTGCCTCGGGACCATTTTTGGCGCTTGGCGTAATTTTTTGAATTTCGCCCAAAACTCAATTTTTTGATGTTTCAAAATACGAAAAATCATAAATCACTGGTTTTTCAATGAAATTTGCTAAATTTTTGCAGGTACGTCCGGCAAAGTAATATCTTGAAGCTGGCAAAAGGAATTTTCGGAATATTTGTTATTTATCGATTTATTGTCAAAAACCCAAAATCTTGATGTTTCGAAAATTTGAACATGCATAAGTCTTTGGTTTTTCTATGAAATTAGCTGATTTTTGGTATGTACGTCCGGGATAGTAAAATCTTGAAGCTGGCGAGAGAAATATTTGAAATTTTTAGTATTACTCGATTAATAGTCAAAAACAGAAAATCTTGATGTTTCAAAAATTTGAACATGTATAATTCATGGTTTTTCATTGAGATCGGTTGAATTTTGCCATGAATTTTCATCTAGTTGTTGTCTTGAGGTGAGGCCGCGCATCTTGGCAACAGCCGAGAACACCTTGTTTGTTCGGAAGTCTTGAAACTACTTGCTGTCATGTAACTTGCCACTGCCATTCATCCTATCATCGATAATTTTTCCAGGATTAGATTGCGCTTGTTGAAATAGGTAGATCTTCTTCTCCATCAGCTATATTTCCATAACTCCATTCCAACTCCACCACCTTCGTTCATTTCTTTTTTTGTTTTCTGACCTTTCATTTTTATTCTTTCTTTATTTTGCTAATTCATTATTAAAACTTTATTTTAATCGATACTTGACAATCATTATAAATTGATATGCTAAAGCTTTTAAATAATTTTGTTTTATCATAGATTTATCATCATTATTCATACCATTCAATTAGAAAACCCATTGAACAAGGTAATATTTAATCTGGTACCATCGGCAGGCCAAATGTGGGTCTCTTTTCTCCAAAATTTGCAATTGACTCGAGTAAAAAGTCAAGGAAATACATTTTATACTAGTGGAATCTGCTGCTTGGACAGTTGCATTTTGTTTTTGGCGCGCAGATCATTGTCTCTTTCCATGCGCGCCCAAAAACAAAATGCAGATGACGCAGCAGATTCCACTAGTATAAAATGTATTTCCTTGACTTTTTACTCGAGTCAATTGCAAATTTTGGAGAAAAGAGACCCACATTTGGCCTGCCGATGGTACCAGATATTTCTTCCACTTTTAATATAGTATAAAATGTATAAATACAAATTTTATAATGTTGGTTATATATTTAGCTAAGATTTTATTAGATAAATAAAAAAATAAAAAACAAAAACTTAAAAAAAAATTTTCAAATCGGAAATTACAATGCAAATCTATAGGCAAACATAAAAATTTTTGAGAAATTTTCTTAGATTTTGTTTAGGAGAATCGATTTTTGGGAAAATAGAGCTTTACATTAGGCCTTCCGATGATACCAGTTGTTTTCTCAACTTTAAACAGACAAAAATAAAAAAGAATGCTTGAGAAGGATACGAACCTGCCAGGATCATTCATTTGACCAATCGCGTACACCACTACACCACTGCGGCATATGCCACCTTAGCCTAACTTCAGATTTATCAATAAATGACTATATGATAAAGCCCAGTGACCGGGGGCAGGGGGCGGGGGGATAAAATGAATACCTACTATCGTCCATTGAATAGATGCGGAGCAGAAGGAGCAGAAGGAGAAGAAGGAGGAGTTCGGACAAATGGTTTTTGGCATTTTTCATTGTTAAATAAATAGTTTTGGGCAAAAGTCAAAAGATAAACTATAGTCAATTCGATGTTGCTCTTTCCATTGCAAAAAGAATTAAAACGATTGGAGCTTTCTGTGACGAGCAGCAGCCTTATCAAAATTGAGATCTAGCAATAACCCCAAAAACGTACACCTAGGTCGAAAAGAGGGGCTTTGCGCTGACACTCCGCTTAAGCTCCGTTCGCGCCAGCCCAATTGGCTTTCGCCAATAGATGAGCGGCCTTGAAACTTATATTTCTATTTTCTACTTCTATTTTTAAAAAATATTTCTAAATTTATCATTACATAATAATCTGGTACCATCGGCAAGCCTAAATTGAATCTCTTTTCTCCCAAAAATTCGATTACCCTGAGTTCAAAGTCAAAGAAATACATCTACTACTAGTGGAATCAGCTTCTAAGACATTTGCATTTTGTTTTAGCGCGCAGTTCAGAGGCTCTTTCCATTGCGCGCAAAAACAAAATGCAGGTGGCTCAGCAGATTCCACTAGTAGTAGATGAATTTCTTTGACTTTGAACTCAGGGTAATCGAATTTTTGGGAGAAAAGAGATTCAATTTAGGCTTGCCGATGGTACCAGATATTTCTCCCACTTTTTATACATAAAACAAAAAATATTTGCAATGAGGAGGATTCGAACCCAGCCCTCACAGATCCAGATCAGGCGAACAAACGACTTGACCATACAGCCGCATGCTTTTTTTATTCAATTGGACTATATTAATTAAATACACTTATGTCTTTGCTGACCCGTTACTGTTGGCCAATTGATTACCTACTATCGTCCATTGAATAGATGCGGAGGAGGAGAAGAAGAAGAAGAAGAAGAAGAAGGAGAAGGAGTTCGGACAAATGGTTTTCAGCGATTTTCTCTAGAATTCTGCCGTTTTCTGACGATTCCTCGCGAGTTTTGGACAATTTGCAGATGCTCTTTCCAATGCAACAGGAATAAGAACGATTGAAGCTTTCTGTCATGAGCTAGAGCCTTATCAAAATTAAGATCTAGCAATAACCCCGAAAACGTACACCTGGGTCGAAAAGAGGGGCTGGGCGCTGACACTCCGCTAAAGCTCCGTTCGCGCCAGCCCAATATCTGTTCATCCGCGTTTCATACGTTATAAAATGATTTCTGAGGTTTTTGAATAATTATATTTATATTATAAATAAAAAATATACCTTTTCGAAAAATTTTCGAATTCTGAGGCCCCAATTTTCGAGGTTTTTTGGCCATAAATCTGGAACAAATCAAAATTGCGCCAAGTGCAAAAAAACACGGCACACATGGTCTTACTATACCATCACCACCATTTAGGATTTTGGAGGGGGTTATGTGGAGGAGGGGGGATGGAGGGATCCGCTGTGGGGAGAGGGGGAAAGGGAGGGAGGGAGGGAGGGGGGGGGGTCCGTGACCTACATTTGACCTTGGATGATTTATGGCGGCTAGGTGGGTGCTTGCTACTGTAGTGTCTAGACTAATTGGCTAGAGGGTCAAAGGGCGGCTCGCAGGGGAGGGGGGAAAAATATGCTCAAGGGCGGCTCGGGTGGGGCGGGGGGAAAGGTGTCTAGACTAATTGGCTAGACGTGCGGTAGTGTCTAGACTAATTGGCAGACTAATTGGCTGGAGGAACTTAAGGGGGGCTCGCCGCGGAGGGAGTAAAAATATGGCTGGGAGCGGGAAAACCTGACCCCTGCCTTGGTCCCCGAGAGGCCCCTTCCCTCCCCCCTGCCTACGTCCCCGAGAGGCCCGGCCCTTTTTCGCTTCCAAGGGAGAGTGGGGGTTGGGGGGAAGGAGGAGGGAGGGGGTGATAGGGGAGGGAGGGGGGTCGGCGGGGAAGGGGGGTGGATGATTTATGGCCTCTTTTTCAGCTCTCCTCCTCCTCCTTTGCGGGCGAGTCTTTCGGGGGTCGGACGGAGGGGAATATTTTATTTTTATAATGAATAAAAAAGTATGAAAATAAATAATAATAAATAAATATTTTGGGGGCCGGGGGGAGGGGATTTTCGGGGACGCGGGCAGGTGGGAGGGGAGGGCCATCTTGGTGACTAAAGCTGAGGGAAGGAAGGGCCTGTTATTTACCCTTTTTCCTCCGGAGAGGTCCCGCTTCTCCCGGCCAGGCTTTGATTTATGGCCGGCTCCAAGCAGGCAGTGGGGAGGCTCCCATCGTCACCGCTTCTCCCGGCCAGGTTTGATTTATGGCTTGGCTTAGGCTGTGGGAAGGGGTGGTTTTTGAGTAATTTTTGCTCGAGTCTTTTGGGGGTCACACGGAGGAGGGGGGCGGGGGACAGGGCCTCTCGGGGACGTAGGCAGGGGGGAGGGAAAAGCGCTTTCGGGGACTCGCGCCTGGGGGAGGGAAGGGGCCTGTTAAAGTGGGATGACGCTGGGCCAGCCTTGGCTTGTATCGTCGATTAATATTTATTTATTTTGATTAATATTAATCGACAAATTATACTATTTGATTGATTGATTGAGTTTTACTCCGAGCACGGGTGAAGAACAGAACAGCAAACGGAGTGGTGTTCTGAGGTGTAGAAAAGAGAGAGGGATCACAGCATAGAGGACTGCGCATTAGATCACATTGTCAGAGTCTAGAATGATTCTCACAGCCTCGAGGAAAGGCCTTTGCCTCCCACCAGCCACCTCCGCCGGGACCCGCCTCCAGACGCCACCCACCCGACTTGGCCAGTGCCCCTGAGCCCCGCCCCTGCCCATTCCCGTCTCCACGAAGTGGTGATTTCCGCGCAGGCTTGTGTGAATGAATGGAAAATAGACAGGGCAGCCATGCCAGATGGTGCTTCGTTGGGCGTGCTTTTCAGGAGGCAAGTGACAAAGCATTTTAATATTTAATTCGTGGATTAATATTTATTTTATTAAATTTATTAAAATTATTATTATTATTAAATTAAATTAAATAGAAATTAGACCAAAAAATAGTCAAAATTGAAGGGCGTCAGAGGTCTAAGAAGGGGAATGAGGCTGTCAAACGTTGGATCGTTGATTATTTAATAATTTAAATATTTATATTTAATATTTAATAATTTAAATTTTATTATTTAAATTTTAATTATTTAAATAAATTAAGTTAAATGGAAATTAGGCCAAAAAATAGTCAATAATTGGAGGGCACACCAAAAGCAATAACCATTCGAGTTTAACTTACCGTATAAGACCTATATACTGTAACCCTCTAAAAGATGTACCCTTTGTTGTATTCTAAATAACAAATCATAATAGAAAAATAATATATTATTTAAATATTTATATTTAATATTTAATTATTTAATTATTTAAATTTTATTATTTAACTTTTAATCATTTAAATAAATTAAGTTAAATGGAAATTAGGCCAAAAAATAGTCAAAATTGGAGGGCGTCAGAGGTCCAAGAAGGGGGAGGAGGCTGTCAAATGTTGGATTGTCGATTATTTAATTATTTAAATATTTATTATTTAATTATTTAAATATTTATTATTTAATTGTTTAAATATTTATTATTTAATTATTTAAATATTTATTATTTAATTGTTTAAATATTTATTATTTAATTATATATTTATTATTTTTTTTTCTTTTTTTATTTTATATATATATTTATTATATAATATTTAAATATTTATTATTAAAATTATTTAAATTTTATTATTTAAATTTTAATCATTTAAATAAATTAAATAAAATGGAAATTAGGCCAAAAAATAGTCAATGATTGGAGGGCACACCAAAAGCAATAACCATTCGAGTTTAACTTACCGTATACGACCTATATACTGTAACCCTCTAAAAGCTGTACCCTTTGTTGTATTCTAAATAACATTATTTAAATATTTAAATTATTTATATTAATATTATTTAAATATTTATATTTAATATTTAATTATTTAAATATATATTATTTAATTGTTTAAATATTTATTATTTAATTATTTAATTTAATATAATTACCCGACTTTTCGTCTTTTCGTACCTTTTAAAGTCGGGTACGAAAAGTCCTGGGTACGAAAAGTCATGATACCCAAAAAATAGTCAAAATTGGAGGGCGTCAGTGGTCCAAGAAGGGGGAGGAGGCTGTCAAACGTTGGATTGTCGATTATTTAATTATTTAAATATTTATATTTATTATTTAATTATTTAAATTTTATTATTTAAATTTTAATCATTTAAATAAATTAAGTTAAATGGAAATTAGGCCAAAAAATAGTCAAAATTGGAGGGCGTCAGAGGTCCAAGAAGGGGGAACAATAGTTCATGCTAATGCAATGTAGTCATCCTACTCCCAGTGTGGAAGTGTGTGACTGCGCGTAGGGCGGATTTCCCTGATTCGGGCCATCCTTTCCAGTGTCACTCTCTCAGCTTAGCAGCTTTGAGAAGGGCAAGCCCTTGTGAATTCTGACTGAAATCACAGGCCATTCCGCAGGTTTCACAGACCTTGCGTAGACTCGAGTTTCGCCATTTAACTATAAGCGAAGCATGCGAAGCATGCTAGGCGAAGCGTAGGGGCCGTAGCACCCATGCCCGGAGGCAGGAGGAGCTCTGGCGCCCTGCCCGAAGCGGCGGGCATATGTGTCATTCCGGGGGCGGGCTTCCGCGGTTTCTCAACCAAATTGGCTGAAATTTAGCATGAAGGTCCGTCTGGGTGGTATCTCCAGGCCATTTTTTGCGATTTTCGTGCAAAATCCAACTTTTTGATGTTTCAAAGTGCCAAAAATCATAAATCACTGGTTTTTCAATGAAATCAGCTGAAATTTGCATGAAGGTAATGGCTTGAGAGTTTTATAAGGTTTTGAAGAATTTTTGTTTTTTGCCTAAACCTTAAAATTTTGATGTTTCAAAGCACAGAAATTCATAAACCTCTGGTTTTTCAATAAAATCAGTTCAATTTTGGCAGGTACATTTATGAAGGTTATATTTTGAAGCTGTTATGAGGAATTTACGGAATATTTATTATTTATTGATTTATGGCCATAAACCTAAAATCTTAATGTTTCAAAAATGCAAACAAGCATAAATTCATGCATTTTCAATAAAAGCAGATGAATTTTGGTAATGTAGTTTGAGCTTATTGTTACTTGGGACAAAGGTCGCGCATCTTGGCGACAGCCGAGAATACCTTGTTTATATTTAGAACAAATTGAAATGATACGATAAGAACACGATTTTGGCAACCACGTGAGTATACTTGATATTCTCAGAAAAGTTTTTTAATCGAAAGCACAATGATAATATGATAACAACCATCAATATTGTTATTTTTTGAAATTATTATGCCTGTGAGCGCAACAGATAACGACCGTTTGTGACCTCTTAGTAACCTCCTTTTTGCGTGCAGCTATTTGAGTTGATCTATTTTTTTCTCCAGAATTTCTCGATAAGCGGACAACTGATTCTAATCGAAAAGGTTAATAGCAATGGAAGGATTAAACAGTGAATGGTGTTAGTGGGAAAGTAGCCCGAAACAATCAGCCGTCGCATGGCAATCTGATTGTCGAATGCGAGAACTCAATGCCTTCACTGATTCCAACATGGAGGCAGACGAAAGAAAATGTGGCCAGCTGTACACTGGAGAGGAAGGGGGAGGAAGAGAGTGGGGGATGGGGGAGGATAGGAGGGGGGAGCATCATAGCATCTCCCTGGCGGACTTTGTGGTGGCTGAGAGCTCCTCCGCTCTTCCCCAAGCCGCCACCTTCTGCTGCCCCTTTTCCCGCCGTTCTCGCACCTATTTCCTATTTCCAGTATGCTGTGATCCAGCCTCTGCTGTTTTCTTCCACTCGCTGGCGAAAAACTAGAAAGAAAGAAAGATAGCATTTATAGCGGCGGCGGAATGGAAGGGGAGGAGAGAGAGTGGAGGAGGGGGGGAGGGAAGGAGGGGGGAGGAGGAGGGGGAATAAAAGCGGAAAGGAGGAGGGCGAGCGTCAAAGCGTCGAAAAAACGCGGGGGAAGGAGGGGAGAGAACGAGGAGGAAAAATTGGGGCCTCGCGTCGCCTATGAAAAGTTGGGCCCTTTTGTGTGGGTGGGGTGGAGTTTGTGGGGGAAGGGGAAGGGCGGCTACTGGCGACTGGCCGATCCGACTGCCAGAATGCTTCACCTGCCCAGACTGAGGGCACTGCTGGTGCCACCGCTTCTGCCAGGCCTATCTGATGCTGCACAAGGGCCTGCTGCACATAGCCTGCTTGTTCCGCACGTAGGCTTTTTGAATGAGACTTTTAGTCTAAAATTAGATAACCAGAAAATTGGTTGACAGGCCTGGCGAGAATGAAGGGAAAATCGAGCTTTAAAGCATGCCCACGCCAATCACAATTGTCTTGGCAATCCAAAGGGTGGCCATCAATGGGCATGGGCAAAGACTGCTCTCACTGGAAGAGTTTGCGGTCAACTTTCCCTTTGTGTAGATGGTATTTGTTTATTCAAAGTTTAACGGCCAAGATTTTTAAAAACTGTCTGAATCTTAAAACGCTAATAGTGGTGACTTTATCGACGATGCAACAGTAAAAGGTCCTATTCCAACATTTGATTATGATTAAAAAGTTGAATTTGGGTAAATTTTAAATTAGGCAAATGCAATTTTGGACTTTGGCAAATAGTTTAAATTTTCTTCACAAAGACATCCAAGGTATAAAATGCACAATGTCCTACGCAGAGAATCCCATTTGTGAAAAGCCCAATTATAGAGCTAGCGTAAGGCTGAAATATTTGTGCCTCTACCAAGAGAAAGAAAGCTCTTCAACTCGGAGGAAAGAAAGATGTGAAAGGAGGGGCGGACTTAACACAGCTTTTTGAAAAGGGGGCGCCTCTGGGTTCTGGGCGTTTTGTGCAAAGAAAGTGCTGAATTGAGCAGTTAAATGTGGCAAGGGCTGCAAGATTAGGTGCAAGCCGAAAAAAACAATCAATTGCCTAAGCAAAGGCTGGCTCTTTGAATTATAGCTGTTTGACGATTGTCTAGACAGGGGGCTTCTGGAGGATGTCTAGACAGGGGGCTTCTGGAGGCATGTCTAGACAGGGGGCTTCTGGAGGCACAGTCTGGAGTTGGGGCATGCGGGGTTGTAAATCATCAGAGTGCATTTGGCTGGAGAACACAGGCTTCAGCGAAGGTCCCTCGGTTTTCAAATGCTGCCTATTTAACTGCATCATCATCAATATCCTTTTGCACAAAAAATGCCAAATAGAACCCGTTTTTGAAGCAAAAGCGCAAGTTGTTTCGACAAATCCATGACCACCTTTTGGAGCCCTGATTATGGCTAGAATGGCTATGCTAAGCATTATGTTCGATGAAAATTGGGCCCCAAAAGGCTATACTAGGTATTATTTTTGCAATATTTGGGGCCCCAAAAAGTGGACATAAACCATCCGACCATCTTCTGCTTCCGCACATACAGTTTCAAGCCCCCAAAACACAAAAGTGCTTTGCTTCTTTTTTATGCTACCCTTTTTCTAAAAGCCTCAATTTTTCAACACTATACAAGCTCATTTAACCTTATAACCTCTGCTTAGTGGCTTAAAATTCTTGGTTCATTTATTTTCAAAGTCCAGTCAAATAGTGAACAAAGGCACTGATTTTGAGGTTCCACTTCTGGGGCAAGCTGGTGGGCGGTCGTCCATGGCCATTTATTTTGGGCCCATTCTGCTAAGGCCTTGCCCATATGTCCCCAGCCTTCTAGTGATAAGAGGGATTGTTGGGTATGATAATGAGCGGGTGTTCGCTTTTCTGGCATAAGAGGGCTGCACCACCTGGCTCTACCTCTCCTTCGAGGCTGACGATGGTGGCAATCTGCTGCGTCTCCCCTATCTGGAGTAGCTGATCAGAGTAGATTTCACGACGAGATGCAAAAATGTTGCAAAAATGTTGTTGCAAAAATGCCAGTTTCTAAACTATCAGCTGCTGCTTTCATTTGATGCTGGAGGTTAAAGGTTGGGGAAAAAATGCTGAGCAATGTTCGCGTCCCCTGCGGCAGTCGCTACTGTAACGTGTTGGAGCTGTGCGGGCAGAAATGCGACGAGCTGTGGCCGGCCAAGCTCCTGCTCAGATTCTAAGCACTCAACAGCACCCGTATTCAGGACATTTTCCCCATGGTGCCCAGTCCAGGAGTGTTGAAGAATATATGAATGGGTGTTTGAAGATGTTTCAAACTGCTCACCCTATCTGCCATTCTCATCGCTGACAAACCTAAGTAAGAATTTTTTTAACAAAAAATAGGTTTTT
>JASANA010011749.1:0-12820 GCA_030248095.1 Ptycholaimellus sp. GST1_10 | reverse complement strand
TGGTGTTGTTGAAAGGGGCTGCAGAGAGTGCGGAAGTCAAGGCCGAACCGGCAGCATTGGCTCAGGTCCCAGGCATTCGAGGCTTTTCCTGAAAACATTCATCAGCTCCAAACCATGAAATCGATTCATCTTTGGGCTAGCAATAAACTTAATTTTTACTTTATATTTCTTGTACAAACTTAAACTATATTTTAGTCACTAATATCCAGCAGGCATTCTCTCGAATTTTGACATACACCTAATGCTTAGAAGACTGGGGAAAGGAAGATGTACCTGAACGGCAGCTGGTACTAACCGTCGAAACATTAGCAGTAGAGGCAGAACTCCAGAAGTGCAGGGAGGTGGAGCGAAGAGTTGAAGCTGAGCTGACCGGTGGCAGGCAGGTGGGAGCACTTGGGGCAGACCACAGCCATACGCTCCACTGGGCCACGCACTAAGCCTTCTGCTCGCGTCCCAGCCCTGCAACACAACTTTCTTTAACCTTTTTCTTGTATCCACTCAAATGCCATTTCCAATTTTATCTAATCTAATACTGTTCACGATCCATTTCGCACAGCATTAGGCCATGCTAAGGGAAGAGGAGGGAGAAAGAGAAAGCTTACCTCGTCATGGAAGGGCAAAACCTATCCGGTAGCCAGGGGCACTGAGGTTTGGAGCAGGTTGAAAGGTAGCAGTGACGGGCGGGCGTCGCGATGCACTGGCCGTAGAGGCTGGCCAGGTGGACTGGCAACTGTGGCTGGCAATGGTGGAAGGACTGGCTAGCCAGAGCAAACAGCGGCTGACGAAGAGAACTGCAGTAGAGGCAGTGGGTGCTGGGGGAGATTGAGGTGTTGCTTGTTCATGAGCAGGTAGCAGGTAGTGCAGGCGGCGGAGTGACTCTGGGGGATTCGCTGTTTCTTGAAACCCTCAGGCCTCAATTCAGGCTACAAAACATCCGATTTTGGCCATCACTCAATGCTTTACTTCAGTGCGGCGATTAGCATTCTATTCTCTATGCCTTCCTATTTTACTAACGCTGCTGGACAGAGAAGCAAGAGAAAAGAGTTAACCAACGGTCAACGAGAGGCTTGGTTTGACCTGGGTTGAGGCAGAGCAGGCGAATTACTGGCGCAGCAGATGGAGAAAACGGCACAGTCGCAGGACCAGCTAGGGTGCAGCAGCTCCTTCCATCCGATCCCTGTTCTACCCAGCTGTTGGAAACCACAATAGACACAGTCCCATTCGAGCAACAGCCCAGGGCAAAGCTGAAGAAGAAGGAACCTGGATGATGTAGTTGACGGAGAGGATGCTGGGGGAAGGGTGGAGGTTGATGACGATGAAGCATCCGTGTTTGGCTGTTGAGGAGGAGGAGCTGTCCGACTTTTGATTTTAGAATGAATACTGAATCTGAGACTGACAGAGATTTGTGTACACAATCAGCTTTAGAAGATCCGCGCAGTTTAGCTAGTGTGCTCAGCTTAGAAGTCCAAAACCTAACTTGAACTAAGCAAGAGGCTTAACTGAAATGGGAAGCTTATGAAACTAAAAGCTGGCTTTAACGAGAAGGCATGGCTGTCTCCTGGCCGCTTCTCTGCTCACGCTCTCTACCCACCCACTCCCGCTCATCTACTTAAAGCCCTGGAAATTCGGTAAGCAGCTTAAAGCAGTGTGGCAGCTGAACAGTGGGTGAAAAGCGGGGAAGCAGAGGAAATCTTGGCACAACTTTTTACTCTTATATTTATGAAGATGGACAAACGTCCTTCCTCTTCATGAGCCTGCGCTTACTGCAATAGCTGGAACAGGACTGTCAATGCTTTTGAAACCACAGATGAAAGGAAAAAGTAGAAGGGATGAGAATCCTAAACTGAGGCTTGCTATTACTCGATTGCCGAGGAGAGAGGGCGGCGGGGTGGATCTTGGCTGGCGCCATGGCCAGGAGAAGGTTAAACTAGACTGGGGATGAGACATATTGGCTCGTCCTACTCCCCCTTTTTTCGAGCAAGCAAATGTTTGAAAAACTGAGCGCTGCTAAGCAATTAAACTTTTCATATTTTAACAATTATTATCACTTTCTATTTACTTAAAACTATAATGACATTTTGTCAATTGTCAAATCAGGGTTTACAGAAAAAGTTTCATAATTCAAAGTTTTGCTACTGAACTTTTTGTTTTTATTTAATTATTTTGCAAGACTTACTTTATATTTTCTATTTAAAGAAAACCTTAATTCTAAAATTTCATCTAACTCCTAAATACAGAAACAAACTCAATTTATTTTATTAACCAAAAGTCAATAGGCCACGATTTTCAAGAAAATTGGCATTTAAATTCTACTGATAGATCTTTTCATGAATTTATTTCTTATGATATTATTTAAACAAAATAGGCGGAGCAGAATAAAGTTTAATGAAATCTGACTTAATTACTAAGATAAACCTACTTTATGTCTGTCAAAGATTATACCGTTTCTTGATACATTTGTTTTTAGTTTATTTGCATTAAAACTAAAGATTTAGAAAATTGAGATTATAATTTTAGTTTGAAATTAGGACCAAAGGATATGCTCGGACAATTTGCAAAAACGTTGTATTGAGCGAGTCGAGGTGGCCGAAGCCAACAGAAGCATTCGAGAGAGAGAAAGGGAAGAAGGTTTTAATAGAAAGGAGGGAACAGGGTTTGCCGAAGCTCCTGCCATTCTAGGAGGAAATCGGACGGGAGTGAAGATGAAATTCTGGGGAGGGAAGGAAGTAACACCGGCACAAAAGATGCACTATGCCTTTAGCTCACTTAGCTCTAAACTTCTCTCTCAATCCTGAGCTTGTGGCTCGGTTTGGCCTGTTCAAAGATAGTTGAAAGCGCAAAAAACCTAAACTAGGTCTATTCTGGGACGTACTAAAAGTAAGCAATGCTTAGAGTAGGAGATGAGGGAAGAGAAAGCGGAGGAACCTTTACTGGCCGAGGACGGTGGCCTCCTTGCGCAGGCTGGCCATGAAGGCGGACTAGGCGGGGGCCGGATGGCATTTGGTGGAGGCAGTGACGTCCGTCAGGTGACAGCTGTCCGGGATCTCCAGCATCCACTGCAGCCACTCCTCGCAGTCGCTGCTGGCTGAGTCCATGGCCAGGCCATCTAGAGGGGAGAACGGAAGTAGGTGGGAGCTGGTAATGGAAAGAGCACTGGGGGGGACATTGGGATGGAAAAGCGGCAATGCAAAGGGCTGCCTGGTTGGCTGGTTCAACTGCTGCTAAGCTTGCGCCGCCTTTCATCTTAGCCTTGCCCCTGTCTCCACTCTTCCTACCTCATAGTAGGCCAAGACGCTGAAGGAATGTGGGAAGGGGTCAGGTGTAGCCGGCTGAAGCGATGGAGAGGGACTGGGTTTGAGTGAAACAACCGGCGAGGCTCACCTACCCTCCTTTTTCGAGCGAGCAATGCATCTATAAGATTATTGCGATGCTAATCTTTTAAATTTTATTTATTTTAACATTTATTTTCATTTTCTTTTTTGTCACAACTAAATTACATTTCTATTTCACCAGCTAAAGTTGTATCTGCAAGAAATTTCGAAAACTTGCATCAAAAACGAATGATTAGACATTTTGTTTATTTTATTTTATTTTAGTACCTGAACTCAATTTTTGCTTTATGATAGCATAAACACACTTGCTCTTCCATAATTTTGAAAGTAACAGGACAGGCACCTAAGAACAGTTTAGCGCAGAGCAGAGGGGAAAAGGCCGAGAAACGCCTGCTGATTTTCCTAGCTGAGTAGAGGTGAGGCGGAAGCGATTGGGTGGATGGTATAGCCGATTTTGGCACCAAAATGGAAGCTCAGCAGAAAACTTTATTGCTTTCCTATTTTTTGCTTGCAAGCAAAGAGGAAAACTAAATAGTTGGGAATTATGATCGAAGATCCAGAATCATCTGGTTTTTAGAACAAGTTAAAATAGAAATGAAATAGTCGAAATACAAAAGAGTGGTATTGAGCTAGTCGGAGTGGCCGAGGCCTCCTTCGTACAAATAGGGTGGCAGGAGCTAGAAAAGTATTGAGAGGCAATGGTGGGGTTTGCGGCACACGGGAGGGGCACTCAGTTCGCCTGCCTTTGTCACCCCTAAATCTGCCTCTCCATCACCCTACATCTTATGCCGCAGTTATCCACAGCAAGTTGGGGCGGGAGCCGGAGTTTTGAGGGGCGGAAGGTGGGAGCAAAAAGGGGCGCTCTTGAGGAGCCTCTGGGACTCAGCTGCCTTCGATGAGGCCACCAAGGAGTTTGGGAAGAAGCGACATGGGGTGAGAGAGAGAAGGGGGAGAGGAGAAAAACCGCTTCTGTCCATGAAACATCCTCTCACTGTCTTTGCCAACCATCGCACCACACTACGCTGTCCCCAATAGATGGAGTGGGGCTGACGATGGAGGAGCAATGGGAATAGAAGGCGATGAGGCATGCGATTAGCAATGGGCGCAAGGCTTCTCCTTCCCCCGGTCCCATCACTGGCGGCTAAATTGCCCCGATGGCCCTGGGGGCATGGAATCAGCCGGGCAAAGAAAGGCCATGGTGGAGAGGAGGGGGGAAGAAGGGGAGATGTTGAGATCAAGCAACGTTTGGGCAAGCTTGAGCGGAAAAGCAGGGGAGAGGGGGGGTTAGCCTGTGGCGCGAGCAAACATATTGAGAGACACGATTGGCCCCAACGAGTCCCGGCTCATCTTTCTCCTCATCCCAACCCTACCAACACTCCCCTCTCACCAACACAACACCAACATCTCCTCCCAGCTCTCTTCCCACATCTGTCCTCTTACACCTCTTCCCAAGGCAGCGGCGCAGCTGTAAACCATATTTGGCTTAGCGCAAAGGCAGGACTGAAGTCGCGGAAGAAGTTGGTGACTGACAGAATGAAGTGGAGATGGGGGAGGGGAGGCGGGGGGCGTGTACGATAGCGGGGGTGTATGGGAGAGGTTTTGAAGGGTGAAGATTGAAGAGTAGGGGAAGGAGTGTTTGCGACGACTGCCCAAGGTCGGGGGGCAGGAGGAGAAACAAAGAAGGGGAGAGGGAGGCAATTCAGGCCATGCCAAGACACACAAGGAGGGAGTGCAGGACCATTATAGCGTGTGAACGGGGGAAGAAAAAGAGGCACCGGAAAGCTCGGCGGGCGCTGATTGGTGGATAGGCTACTCGGTGAGCGCTGATTGGTCGATGGCCCCTTGCAGGCTGCTCGGTGAGCAGCTATTGGTCGATGGCCCGTTGGAGGCAAAAGGGGCGTGTTTGGGGCAGGCAGCGTTGGAAATTTCCGCTCCCTGCGTTGGAGGCTGGCTGCGCTGGAGGCTGGCGCGACGAGCTCATTACGAATTGTAGAGAGAGTGTTAGTGAGGTGAGAGTATGGCTTCGGTGGATCGGGCTCTTAAGCGCAGCGCAGCCAAGAGCAGCTTCGTTCCAAGCTCTGCAAGCTCTCCAAGCTCTGCAAGCTCCAGTACAAGCCTCGCCAAGGGCGCCAACGGTTTTTAGCTTGTTGTGGCAGGTAGGTGAATGGAGGAAGAAGAGGCTTGAGGCAAGGTGGGCCTCCGAGCCTCCGAGCTGATGGAGGAGTTGGAGGAGCAGCAGATCAAGTGGATCATCGTCGATAGCTGGAGCGAGGGTCTGCTTTTGAGCTCTGCTTTACCCATATTGTGGTGAGGAGGAGGAAGATGGATTGCAAAGGTGAGGAGGAGGAGGAAGAGGGCATCAAGTTTGTCTTCAAGGGCGTCAAGGAGGAGGAGGAGGAAGCGGACGAGTCGGGAGGGAGCTTCGAGGAGATGGAAGTCGACAACTGCGACTGCGACATCAAGTTCGCCTTCAAAGAGGAGGAGCCTAGCGACGCCACCACTGCCCCCTCCAGTGCCCAGGCTCCCAAGGCCTCCTCGCTCTCCGCGGCCGCTGAAGCCGAGCCTTTCGAAGTGCAGTCCCCAGACCACTCCGAGTCCCCCCAGCTCCCAGAACCCTCAGGTGCAATGCTCCACGGCTACGTGATCGATGGGATGTTTGTTCCTTTCAATCTAAGCTCCGGTTCCATCCCTGATCATTGCCCTCGCCTTAGCGTCCCTGCCCCTTCTCAGCCCAATCTGCTTCAGCACACTGAGCCGAAAATAGTCACCCTCGATTGAGCTTCTTTTTTGTTTCTCTGGCCTTTTGCCACTCTTTTTTTCTTATGTTGACACCGACAAAATATGGTCTTGTTTTAAAAATGAGTCAAACGAATCAATTTGCACAAATAGCATTTTTGGTGAAAAATTAGTGAAAATGGCTATTTAAAATCGAAGCGCGCCTCTTGATTATCATGGCTTATTAAAAAAGTAGGATTGGAATTGGAGATGGGTTGAAGTAAGCATATTGTGGATTAGAGAAGCAAGGTTTTGCGAGTAAAATGCGCAGTGAGGGTGGCTACAATGGCTGCAAAGAAAAGGAGGAGCAGGAGAAAGATTAGAATGGAGTGGCGGTGGCAGCAGGTACAAGCAGACTGCTGCATTTCACGGCACGGACGAGTTCGCAAAGGCTTTGCAATATTCTGTTTTCCGTCCAGCACTAACGGCTAAAAAAGGGGGGTCTGCAGGATGTCCGCTGAAAACTGAAAGGCAAGGACCTTGTAGCGCAGCGAGCTGGTGCTGCGAAAATTGTAGGCGGGCCGGCGACGACTGGCTACCTGCTTCATGCTTTAGACAGGGGCTAAGGCTTTAGTTTGGGTAGCTGAAACTAAGCAAATTGGGCAGAGTAGAAAAAACTGACGCATGCCCTAGCAGCAAGAAACAAGTTGGGGGTTAGGGAATGGAAGGGTTGTTTGGGACTTTGGGGCTATGGCATGACACCATCCTCTGTCTCGTTCTTCTCCAACTGAAGGACGTTCTCAGCCCATTCAAACCGGCAAGTCTGCACTGTTACCTTTGGCCGCCTACCATTCACACTGAGGCTTTGATGTTTTGGATGTTGTTTCAGCCCATCGCGGGGCGTGTTATACCAGAGTTTACTGCTTGCAAAAAGAGAGCAAAATAGCACTTCCAATATCTTAAAGCAAATCAAGACCAGTTTTAAAAAAACCAGATTGCATTTTAGCATAGCCACCATTGGTTCGTAAATCAGAAGGTTCACGAACAATGGTATTGAATATGATAAAATCTTTAGAGTGTTGCCATAAAAAGCGAAATTCCGCTTGGTTAATATTAAAGCCAGCTTGTTTCACAAAACACAGACCTTCAGTCATGTCAGAAATAATTAATAGTAGGCACCCAAATTTGTGCCAAAAATTCCAAGGGATAATGGTAGACATATGAAGGTTGGACAATCTACAATTAAACCTAATGTACCATTCATCATTGATAAGATGATACTGCTGACACTTCCACTTTGAAAACTCAAATGCATTGTCTCTGAAACTTAAATAATGCTGACAAGACATAAAAAGTTGGTCTTGAATGGTATACGCATTTGTCTTGAAAAGTCCATCCTTGTCCATGAGAGATTCAAGCAGACAGCGTACAGTTTCAATATAAGGGCTGGCACCAATGTCGGCAAGTGAAAATGGAGCGAGGTGCGAAGAGTTCATTTGCTCCAGTTTGTGGGCGATGCAAAAAGCAACCAAGTATTCGGTTCTGCGAATGAGGCAGATTTCGCAGTTGCAGCTAATTCCGCCGTTTTGCGGACATATGAGCTGTCCGTCTCTCAGCAGCCCATCGCCCTCCATTTTTTGTTCCATTTGTTCACTTCTTGTTCGCTGGCTTTTTGGCTGCTGTCGCTGGGGCGAAAAGCAATGCTGCTTTATCGTTTGCAAAGATATTTCTAGACTATGAAAACTTGAATATCGTAGATATTGTACATTTGCAAAACTTGTCAGATAGCATGCAAGCCTGAATAAGCGAATAGTAGAAAAGCATAAAAAGAATTGGAAAAGCGAAAAGCGTTTTTAAGGAGGCTTAATCGTCCTGCTCCATTGATGGGTTGTAGTGGTGAATCATTCCGGGAGCATGTGGTGGGAAAGCCTCGTTTGGGTTCCACTCTTGGAACAGGTAGTTCCACACCGGTGGATCCAGCATGTTCTCTCTCTAATATTTGGCATAAAAGATGAAATTTTAGTGTTTTAAATTTTTAAAAGAATTTTAAAAGCATACTTCAGTAATGTAGAGATGCATCGAGTCAGCTCTCTTTATGGCAGCATAACTGGCAAACTTGTCAGGCGTTATCTTTTGAAGCAAAAAATCCTGTAACCAAAAGCTCTAGTATTTTTACAGCAGTTGTAAAGAGGGCAATGCCAAAAGGTGTCAAACCTGAATCATGGTTCGCATGGTCCCTTCTTCGGTATTCACTTGGCAACAATAATTTTTCACTCCATCTCTGTGATCCACTTCGGCTACGTAGATGAGCAGCATGAGCCTGCACACGGCCGTGTAGGTCCGTCTTTTGATGGGAGCACTGCAATTCAAATTTTGTACTCTAACTGAATTTGAAAATGGGCAAAAGTGAAAGGTTTTTACTAGGGGAAGACTTGGTCGGACCACATGTTGAGGCGTTTTTTCATAAACTTGGGTTTGGTAAACAAAATAGAGCTTCATGAAAGGTTGTCATGTAAAATATTCTAAACCAGATTTAATTGGCAAGAGTATTGATTGACATTTGGAACAAGAAAAATTGTTTATTGCACAAACACAAATGCAATACAAAATGCACTTTTTTAAATATGAATGTACATGAAAATGTTTTTCCAAGTAACAGCCTTAAAAACAAATTTTTTTTTGGGTAATTTTGTTTTTTAAATTTTTATGATAAATTTTTTTGATTTGAACTTTTTTTTGATTTTTAAGACTGTTGCTTAATCGGTATAGGAAAACACATGGCCTATACCAAGCACTTCACAGTCAGAAAAAAACATAACTCCAGAATCGTCTGAATTGGGCTCCACATCCGATTCCGAACTTCTCCGAGTCCTCTCTTCTAGCCATTCGCCAACCCAATCCTTTTTCTCTTTCTCCTCCTTCTTCTCCTCCTCCTCCTCTTCCTTCAAAGCACACCCATTTCAAATAATCATTTGAAGCAGTTTGCTTTTACCTCCTCCTTTTGCTTTGGCTCCATTAGCATGGTGCTTTTCTTGGCACCACCCGCAATCCCCGACATCAGCATGGGCGGAGCTTCCTTCAAACCACTCAAAAATGAAGGGGACTGGTAATTGAGTTGATTGAAATGAACCAGAATTGTTGGAGACGGGGGTGATGAGGGGGGCGGGGTGATGAGCCGAAAGCAGCCGTCGAGAATCTCCATGCTCATCTTGACGTCGGCCAACTTAAAGGCTTTCTCCTTCTCCTCCTTCTTTTCCTCTTTCTTCTCCTCCTTCTTCTCCTCCTTCTCCTCCTTCTTCTCCTCCTTCTTCTCCTCCTTCTCCTCCCTCTCCTTCTCCTCCGTTTCTTCCTCGTTCCACGTCTTTGCCTTTACCAACTTTATTCCTCAGTTTCCAAAAATGGTTTGAGGGCTTGAAAAAATGACTTACAAGAGGGGAGGGCAGGGTGGCTGTCATGCGTTTGATTAGCATCTTGTTGAGCATGGCCCGCGTGAAGAGAAAGATCACGCCTCACATGTACTGGTACATGCCTTCCTTGCCTCTACTCACCACCTCCTGCAATTTATATCCGTATGGATAAATTTGAGTTCAATGCAAATCTTAAAATTACATCCTGCAGTGCAAGGTATTCATCCACCACATTCTGGTCAAAGTCGGGGGCAAATTCGTTCAGTCGCAAAAAGACGTAGGTGATAAAAGTGAAAAAGTCCAGGCACACGAGTTCGGATTTCTAAAAATTAGGGTTGGTTGTTTAAATTTTACACATGTTCTGCTAGTTAAGGTCTAAACCATAGAGTAAAGGTATTGAAAAAAAGATTGGTTGGTTGCATTGTTTGCGACCATTTCTTCCAAGTGCTCTTCTTTTGCGAAAAGGTTGTTGTTGGCCCGGCTTTTCTTGCTTTGCCCCTTCGTGCAACTCTGCGACTTTGACTCGCTCATTGTCCTTGAATCTTGCTCTCAAACAGGTAAAATGAGATTTCCTAAAAAGGCATTTGATTGGAAAAGCAAGTATATATTTTGGCCAAGATAAAGCCAGTTGTGAGTAATTTCTGACACTGTTTTTTGAAAAATTTACTTGCATCAATTTAAACAAATGTTTCAAAAATAGGCAAAAACATTCCAAAGTAGTGCTTGAACAAATGCCTGTGCAAGCTGAAAAGTGTGTGCAAAAGGTGAAAAAGTAGGCAACATTAAATGGTTAGTTGTCCACACTATATGTGGCAGAGTCATTGGTGGTCCTGTTCTGTTTCTTGTGTGCGAGCTGCTCCATCTTTATGCAGCATTCCTGCAATGTGGCAGCAACATTGACAGAGCTCGAAGCATCCATGCCCGTGCCGTTTTCCGTTTCGTAGGCTTGTTGAGGCTGTTGAGCTCCTCTTCCTTCTGAAAAGGTGGAGGAAGAAGACAGACAATTTGAGGAGGTGCAGGGCATGTTCGGGTCGGGGCTGGGAGCATGACCAGTGATCATTGGATGGGGACGATGCACTGGGAATCGAGACGGAGGCGTTTGGAATCCCGATCTCATTGACTCACAATCCACCATCATACCGTTCAGCTCCTAAAAAAGGCTTTAGTTTGACCCACTTTTAATTGAAATGCAATCCATTCAAAATATTACTGAATCTTGGACGATTCTCTTGTACTGATCAGATTGAAGCAGCTGCTGCGTTTGACGGATAAACTGCTGGCAAAAGTAGTCTTCCCACGGATCGGTTTTCTGAAAATGTCTTCCCGATATGTAAAAGTGCAATAAGCTCAGTGCTAAATAACTTGTAATGCTCGTACTCACTATTTACACTGGTGAGGGTTACCTGAATATGTTGGGTAAAACCAGGCTTGGGGGCACTTATTTGAAAAATTTCCAAGTGGGTAAAAAGCGATCGTTTTAAATATTGATTTTTCAAATTATCGCTTGCATATTAGCTTACCGGAAATTAAGCCTATTAATCAATAGTAAACTGCTCGTTTTAAAATTTTACTTGATACATTGGTGTTTCAAAATAAGCGTAAAGCAAAAAGTTTGTGTAGGCAATCTCAGCATTCATAGTAAAAGCGAAACCGCCCACTAAATAGGCATGAAAGGCCGGCTTCCCGGGTTCCTGGATTTCCAAAATACAGTGAGGAATTGGTTGCCGGTACCTTTGGGTTGGTACTATGAGCGTCCCCATCAATGAATGCACAATCTACTACTTCTGAACCAGGTAAGCAAATTTTAACTTGCTAATCGTCCTGGTCGGGATTAGCGCTTTGGCAGCACTTTGTTTGCACTCACAGCAGTCATAATAGACTGCTAAAAGTGGCTGTCCGCACACCATTGCACTAAGGCATGCCATGTTTCACTCACAATGCAAGAGCACTCACGGCTCCCACAAAGTAATTCCTTTTTTCCAAAACGAATGTTCAATATATATAAATAATATATCTTATTTAATATATAATTTTATGTTAGATTGATAATAAATAATTGCCAAGAGGTCAAAAGTAAAAATCGAAAAGGAACATACCTTGATGGGAGGCAGGTGGAGATGTTCCTGAAGGTTGTTCATTAGCTCCAGCCCTTGCTGCACCCAGAGGAAGATTTGATTTCTGATGATCACGGATTTCTCAAAATACTCTTTTTGGTAACACTAAAAACTGACAATAAATTTGAAAACTTGCCTTTTGCACTTGCATTTGGCAGCGTCTTGTTAGCCTAGCCCCGTCGGTCATGTTCGGTCGAAAGGGGAGGCGTCGGGTAGGAGATCTTGCAGAAAGGTTGCCTGGCCACTCTCTGGTGTTGTCCACGCGCTCGTGGTCGTGGCTTACGTGGTCACTGTTGTCACCATCACCGAGCAGCTCCACCAGCTCGGGCTCCGGAGTGATGGATGGGGACCGGTGCTCTGGTCACAGAAAGAGCAGCTTGTGCTCCTGCGACAGTTTGCGTTGCTTGCGCACTGGCTGGATGACATCCTCCAACTCCTTCTCTCTGACAGCCATGTCCTCTGAATCCGGAATCATCCAGCTCATGTCCTGCAGCACCAGCAAGCCGCTTTGTCTCTGCTTTTGGATCTTTGTCCAAAGTGCTTACCATATTGTCCAAACTGCTTTCTTGCTCCATCAACTCCCACTTCATGTCCATAGCCTTGATCCGGTCCTCAAAGCTCTTCAGCCAAGACATTTTCTTCACTGCTACTACTTTTTTCCTAACAATCCAAGCTTTCTTTTAAAAAATTTCCTAAGCTATTTGAAAAAAGTGTTTGAAAAAAGGTTTTGATTGGTTTTTAAACCAGGGTAGTAGTCTAATTGAACAAAAATCGTTTTTTTGAAAAATGATTTTATTAGTTAAAAACAAGAAACATAGTAAAGCAAACAAAAATGTCAATAATAAATTTACAAAAATTTGACATTCAACAGCAGAATTTAACATTCAACAGGCCGCTTAATCAAAAACAAAAAACATGGCAAAACGAGCAAAAATTTAAATAACAAGTTTACAAAAAATGCAAGACATATTCAACAATTTAACTATCAACAGCAACAGGCCGATACAAAAACCTAGGATTTCTCGTGCTCAGTTACCTCATTGGTCTCATCGGAAACGTCCATACAGTCTGGGCTTTGAGAGGAAAGGCAGGTATCCTGCTGGGGCTGCTGCTGAGAGGATGGGGAATTCAAGTCAGAGGAGCTGGGTGCATTGGGAGGGGCCAGATCCTGAAACTGTTGTCGCACCGCGTTGATGTCCCCTGCTTCAGACGGAGCCTCTTCAGGATACAGAGAGTTCGCGGGCGGGTTATC
>JASANA010011748.1:0-17159 GCA_030248095.1 Ptycholaimellus sp. GST1_10 | reverse complement strand
TAAGTTCAATTGCAGGTGAAGGAGGCATTGGAATCATTCCAGCAAGGCGCCAAAGATGAAGCTGATGGCCGTGAAGTTCGAGTTCGGAGAGGAGCCTCGAGCATCACCAAGATTCGTCCAGATGGGGAGCAAGGCCAAATTTTGCAAATTGATTATTCAACCATTTCCGTTTCTGATCCTGTTGGAGTCTATGCCTCAATTGCTTATCAGTCAGAGGATGGATTCCAAATCAGAACCATATTTTTTGTAAATTTCCTTCCGATTCTGCTCTCGTATCGTTTAAAAACTGCTTTTAGTGAATCTGTGTGTCAAAAAATCATGATAACTTGTAAAAAAAGAAAAACCAACAATGAACAAAATTTACCGCAAATCTGACCGCAAAGAAGAATGACAAGTTGAAAAGAGTACAATTTCGATCGCCTTTTAAAGAAAAAAGGCCAACATCAGCTGCCAGTAAAACCAACATTGGTTATTAACATAGTAAATTCTGGCTGAACAAAAGGAAGACTATTTAAAAACAAATGTTGATAGCTTTTGAAAGAAAAAGGCCATGCAATTAGCTAAACATCAACTAAAAGAAGAATGGAAAAAGTAGAGTTCAGTTCTTGATGGCCTTCTGCTTGCCCTGCCCCCGCCGGCGCCCTCCTCCACTCCCGTTTCCTCCCCCGCTCCCGCCTCCTCCACTGCTTCCTGCCCCGCTTCCAGCTCCACTTCCACCCTGGCCATCCAAGTTGAGCTGGAAGCCGAACGCCTTCCCCTGTTCCAACAGCACAATTTTCATCCCTGAAGAAATATGAAAAGGAGTGCGCTGACCTGGGAGGCGAGCATACTCGCGAAGGCCATCTTAGGGTAGCCCTCGCGCTCGGCATTGCTGAAGGCAAGGCTCTTGTGCTTCTCATCCTTCGCCTTGTTCACCTCCTTTGTCTTCTCACGAATCTCCGCCTCCTTAGCAGCCAGCTTCTCCTATGCCCATTACAAAGGCTGCAATGCTACTGGCTCTGCTGAGTGAAAAAACCTCGAGTCGGAGGTTGTAGGCGGAGAGGTCTTGGTACTTGTTCTCCAACTGGCTCACCTTCTCCAGCGCCAGGCGCTGGCCCATCAATGCACTGTCCACCACCGACTGCAGGTGCTTGTTCTGATCTCCAGTCCACTCATCAATAAGCCCCCTATTTCCCAATTGACAAAGCTAAATGCTAGCCTTTGAGTGATAGGAGGAGAATGGCGTCTGTCATGACCTCCTCCGTCTGACTGTCGCAGTCCTGGTACACTGGCCTGGGCTCGTAGTACTGGTCTGGCTCTTCCGTTCCATATTCCTGGTCACGGTAGGGCGTCCTCTCTTCCGTCTCTGATTCCGATCCAGACGAACGTGGCATTGTCTTTCTCCTTGCTTTGGCCCAGTTTGCCAACCTACTTCAGCCCCCCGAAAAGAGAGGTTGTTTACGCTCAATTATTGCGCACACAAGAACATTTGCCCCCTGTGGATCAAAGAAAACCTTTGCGTATCTACACATTCACTGCAGGCAGATTCATTCAACACCTAATTGAGCATGGAAAGCCTGGAGGGCGAAGTGAATGAGCTGTTTGGAGAAGAGCCTGAGCAGACACTGTCGCAGGCTCTGTCCCAGAGTTCCTCAGTCACTCACAGCCAGTCTTCTGCGAGATCCAGCCAACCCATTGCCAGCCAAGCTTCTGCTAGCCAGCCAGCCACCGGTCAAGAGCGTCCAACATTCGTGATGAAGGATTTCATTCAAGAAATTCCTACTCTGCTAGGACAAGCTCTCAAAAGCATCGCTGAAGACTCCTTCCTACAGGTTGCTCTATTTCTGTTGCTGATGAGTTTGTATAGGAGGAATGCCTGGCCTGGTGAGTCAGTGCCTGGCCATTCTCAACGCCCCACACTCCTTCCCCGTGCTCGTGGCCGGACTCAAAGCACCGCTCTTTCTTCACCTCTGGGCCGGAATATCAAAGGTTCCCTCTAATTTACTACCTAACTGGGGCATAGGAGATGACTTGAGTCCCGTGGGAAGAGCATGGCCGTCCGGAAGGATTCTGCGACAAGCCATGCGCTGACCACTCTGCTGCTTGTGGATGCGCGGATGCAGGAGCTGACAGAGCTGATGCGCGAGCTGCTCACTTCCGCCAACATCCTCACCTGCCAGACCAACATCCAACTTCGCTTCTTCTGCAGCCACCTCATCAACACCCTCCTCGACCTCATCATACGCACCAAGCTCTCCTTCGCTCTCAGTATTCAAGAAGAGGCAGAAGTGGACCTCGCCAGGCTTGGATCAAGTGATGATGCTCTGGCCTATTGTACCGGTTCTATTGCTTACTCCTAATAGTAGAAGAGACCAAGAACACAAAGCCTGTTTTGTAGGATATGCTTTAGCGTTTTTGGAGCATGGTGCAGCACGGTGGAGCAGTCGAAAGGAGGGCTGGGCTACGGCTGGGCAGCTGGCGCGGGTTTTGGGGACCCGAGAGCCTGCCGAGTCCGGCCTCAGCTCCGAGACCATCCTCTACTTTGCCCAGCGCTCCAGCGGCGGCCTTCGCATCCCCAAAGCTCCTCTCTTCAACCTCCTCCAAGTCATTTGCACCAGGCTTCGCCAGAAGACACTGCAGGAGCTCCAGAGAGATGACGAATGGGCAGCCCTCTATCAGCATTTGCTCAACGGCCTTCAGGGTGAGCTGTTGCTGGCCGATCTTTCACTGGAGGTTGGCCAACATCTTATTCCTTCTTTTTCGCTCATTGCTGCTGAAAATAGGGAGTGCGGTTTGGGCTGGAGGCATTCTTCAAGTGCTTCCGGCGCCTGTATCTGAAGGGGCTCACCCGGCTGCTCAATGACTCAGAAGCCCTGCGCCCCCAGGAAAGTCAGCCTGGCACTGGCACTCGTCCATTACGACAGGATCTTAACACTTATTCTCTTTCCAATCAAATGGACACACAGTGATTCCTTTTTGGCTTTTACTCTCAATACTACCTGGCGTTGTGCAACAATTAGTTTGTTTAATTAAATAATACGCAGAAGTAACGAATATTAATTGCTCACTTAATCAATATTTCAGAAATTAATAACTTTAATAACTTTTAACACTGTAATCAAGGGCGGCAACCATCATCAAGTCAGAATGATGGCTAGAAGGGTTCCTGAACCGTCTATTATACCAATGCTCAAAATGCAGAGTCGCTGATGCCACAGAAACAATCTTTACCATAATTCTGACATCCAATGGATTCCACCATGGAGGCTTTATTGACGTATTATATAATGGAGTGGGCAGGAAGGTGTTAAAGAAACCGGGGTCCGGATGACGGTTGAAAAATAAATTTCGAAGTGGCTTTACGTTTTGACCTTGTTTCTCAGTCATTCCGAAGTCTTTCTGAACACAGCTTTTTGCTAAAATTGCCGAAGAAACTGAATCGTTCAGTAATATAGCTCATTTTGCTTAGGAATGGCTAGAAAAATTAACAGCTGGTGCTGGAAATGTCTCCGGCAGTTTATGGGTCTACTCATAAACTAATGTTTCAGGTTTTAATAACATTTTATATATGCTATAGGTACATTTCCTATGGATGGTTGTGCTAATCTATGGGCTTGAATGGTCAGAAATGGACAAGAAATTGTGGCAGGGTAAAGCTCGTCTCCTGGCGTTGGTGCCTGTTACGATCAGGATCCAGACGTTTTTACCACACCGAATGCATCGACATCACTTGGGAAGAGCATCAAATGATGGACAAAAACAAGAGAATCACAGAGTGGTCCTGCCCAAACTGCCTGGCGCCAGAGGAAGAATCAGCAGAGAGCGGAAACAAATAGGAAATAGTGCCAGAAATACTTTGGTTTCCTGCTCTTTCTGTTTAATTAATGAACACAAATTGTATAATACGTAATAGTAACGAATTTGAATTACTCACTCAATCCATGTTTCGTTAATTAATTACTTTATGAACTTTTATAACAGAAATCATGGATGGCAACCATCATCAAGTCTAAATGATGGTTAGAAGGGTTCCTGAACCGTCTATTATACCAATATTCAAAATGTAGAGTCGGTGGTGAAACCCAATTGAAATCATTCATCAATTTTTGCAGATTTGAGATAATTGACTTAGCAAATTTTGCAAAAGAAACTTGCAGAATTTATCATTACACTGTTCTATAAATTTTTCTGCTCTGCAGCAACCTGCAGATTGTGGCCGCGCGAAGCGCGGCAACTGACCCATATTACTAGTATATATATATATGTGTCCCTGTCGCGCTCGTACTCCGCGGTTTTTCAACGAAATTGGCTGATTTTTTGCATGAAGGTCCACCTAGGTGGTGGCTCGGGACCATTTTTTGCGCTTGGCGTAATTTTGCGTTTTCTCGCAAAAACTAAATTTTTGATGTTTCAAAATATGAAAAATCATAAATCACTGGTTTTTCAATGAAATTTGCTGAATTTTTGCAGGTACGTCTGGCAAAGTAATATCTTGAAGCTGGCAAAAGGAATTTTTGAAATATTTGTTATTTATTGATTTATTGTCAAAACCCCAAAATCTTGATGTTTCGAAAATTTGAACATGCATAAGTCTATGGTTTTTCAATGAAATTAGCTGATTTTTGGAATGTACGTCCGGGATAGTAATATCTTGAGGCTGGTGAGAGAAATATTTGAAATTTTTAGTATTACTCGATTTATGGTCAAAAACCAAAAATCTTGATGTTTCAAAAATTTGAACATGTATAATTCATGGTTTTTCATTTTGATCGGTTGAATTTTGCCATAAATTTTCATCTAGGGGGTGTCTTGAGGTGAGGCCGCGCATCTTGGCAACAGCCGAGAACACCTTGTTTTGCCACCTACGTGGTACGTCTGTGCGCCCCCCCCCCGCCCCCCCCTTCGACATGTATGGTTCTTGTACTTCTTTCCAATCTTGATTGGTTATTGATTTCGGTGCAGAGCTGGAGGGGTAGAGGCTGGGACTTAATGGAGATTAGAGCGGCTTTTGAACATTATTTGAATGGTTGCCAAATTATCAAAATCCTTTAGCTTATTCATGGCTATAAATTATGGAAATAACCTGGCATTACTTAAACTTTATTAAGTTAAGTTTTGACTGCTTATGCTTCACAAAAAGCGAAAAAGATGGTCACAAATTTTTCTCGATCTATAATTTTGACCGCTCACAAAAGCACTCTTAAAATGTAAATTTTAGGAATCTCATGGACGACAATGGGGGATGGTCCTCATTCACTCTTGTCAGAAGTAGCCACCCCCTCTAAGCCACAAAAGAACACTGATATTAGCTACTACCAAAAAATCAAAAGTACAACTATCCAAGATCCAGAGCTTGCCCAAGGAACCAACCCTCTCCCTACCCCAGCCAAAACGCCAGCTGGCACAAAGAAAGGATCAACGAAAACCACCACTACACGAAGGCCTGCAAACTCAGAACCCTTCCAATACCACCCAGAAGCAGCAGATAATATCTCGCCTGAAGAGTACATGGAGCGCGCCACGAAAACCGAAGAATACCTACACCTCGCCTTTGAAGCCAAGGTTCTGCCTGTGCCAATATAATTTGAATAGTTTTAATTTTTAATTTTTTAAAATTTATTTTATTGCTAATGAATATGGAACATTCAATTGACAACCTGTTTTGGAATTCTTTATGTGTAAATTTCGTTAGTTAAAAATCCAAATAATGTAAAACAAATTCTATAAATCGATATTTGGCAGATGGCGGAGATTGCGGCTACGGAAGGCATAACCGAGGCGGAAATAAGCTGGGCTCGTCGTTCGATGGTCATCAATGGCATCATAAAAGACCTCATGCCCACCATTCTGGCCAAAGTCAGCGATGAGGAGCTCAAAGAAGCTGGTTGCTCCTTTTCTCCATACCAACCAATCAATTAAGATCTGAAGGAGGACAATTGCAGGAGCATCACTGGATGAGCTGGTGGTGAGCTGTGAGTACAATGACAAGCCCTGCGACATGGAAAAGGACTTCACGCCCATCCCCGATCGACGCTACGGCATGTGCTACACCTGGGAGCGGAACGTCACAGTTGGAGCTGCGGACATTGGTGACGGTAGGGACATTTTTTGGCTATGTTTTTTGAGGCGAATAAAAGTGATTTGTTAGGCCTAAAACTGACGATAAAGATAGACCGGGATGAATATATGAGTATGAGCGAGACGGTTGGAGCTCGAATGCTCATACACGATCGAGAGGTTCATTTTTCCACTCTATGGTCATGAGAAATAAAAAAAAGGAATTCAGATTTACCCACTGGCCTATGCGAATGGGATGGAGGCACCGGCAGGTTTCGAAAGCCGCTACCTGTTCGGGTACACGGATATCCAGCTGCTCGGAGCTCCCTTCCCACCCTGCATGGCTGAGAAGAACACCAGCACCTATCCACTACCCGGCAAGTACTCCCAAAAGGTCCCCTTCAATTTGCTTATGTTTATTGTTTAAATATTTCCAGCTTTTTTATTTTAGCTGAAAATATTTCTAACTTTAGCAATTATTGGAAGTTTTTGCTATCATAAAGCCAAGTCATTGTCAACTTAGCGATCGTTATTTTTGTCCACAAACCATACGATGGATTGCAGAACTGCGAGGAGATTTGCGTCCAGCGGGCTCTGGTGGACCAGTGTGCGTGCCAGGATCCACTCAAGCCCAGCCTCCACAACACCACCAACTGCGGCTTTGCCAAGAGTTCCCTTTATTACCCCCATTCCATCCCATATTTGAGTTCCAAAGTTTCTCAGAGCACTGCATGGACACCTTCCTCCAAAGCCGCAAAGCCTTCAAGAATGCCTACTGCAAGGAATGCTACCCATCATGTTCCTACAAGGAGCTTTCCATCATTGCCACCCGGCTTCGTTGGCCCAGCCGTTTCAAGGTTCCTCATCCCTTTCTTCTGCCCATCTGAATTGAGCTTGTTTTGCAGATTCCGGAGGTGTGCTTAGGTCTGGAAGGCATCAAGCTGGCCCTCTGCATCGATGATGCAAAGTTATTTTTGCCTACTCATACCCCTTTGGAATGAAAGAAGCCAGCCTTAAAGGGAGAACATAGTGGTGGCCACGGTTGGACTGGGGAAAGTGCGCCGTACGAACTGGGCAGAAGTGGCGGTCTACACGGTGCCTAATTTGCCAGTGTCTCTCCTGTCCAAAGATTGCGGCAATTGAAGGTGTTGGATGCGATTGCCGATTTCGGCAGCTTGCTTGGCGTCTGCCTTGGGCTTTCCGTAAGCTCAGCTTTCAACTCAATCATTGCCAAGATTGAGAATAAATGCGGCTGCAGTTCCTGAGCCTGTTCGAGGCAATTCCACTGGTCATCCGCCTGTGTCGATCTCTTCGCAACGTTCGCACCATTTGAACCCGCCCACCAAGTGATTGATGAATTGGACGATATTTATGTTTTTGACGACCCTACAGCGCATCCTTTTGTCTCTGATGTCTGGGCATATTGTGGCCATCGTTATCACAGGCAAAGCAATGTAACCTCCCTTTGCAAATATGCAGAAATGTAGGTGGCAGTATTTGATCTACATCTGTCAGTATTCGCCAGTACTTGATTGAATTTTGCTAATTGTACAAGATATAATTTGAAATGAAATTAAGGTTTTTTGATGATCAGATCGATCGGTTCCGTGGATTTATGCTAAGATGCTATTGTTATCATCAAGCAAGTAAAATTATGACTATCCATCGCAAAACTGCCTAAAGGCCTCCAACTCAATTCCGTGGTATGTGGTTGGCTCTCCTCGCTCTTGGATATTCAGATCAAATGTATAGTTCCCTTTAAACCCTAAATACGGCAACTGAGACGTGCGGTAGTAGTAGTAAGTAAGTTCACGTCTTCCGTACTTGTTAGTACCTTCAATCAGATGATGTGCCATTGTCACTAGTCCTGTCACCACAATACCATTTCAGTGCTTATACAGCTAATAAATATCTGTGAAATAAAAAATTGCTAAAATTTGAGGGTTGAGGTTGAGTGTTGACTGTTGAGGTTAAAATTTGAGGGGGACAAGAACCTCATGAGGAGCGAAAAATGGGGTCAGTCATGTTTGGCATGCTAAACTACGCCCATTCCCTGCAACCTCCAAAGCTTTCGGGGCCCCAAAATTATCTCTTGGTCAGTCTCTTGGTCAGTCAAAATGAAGGCTTACATTTGGCAATAATTTTGAAATAGATTTCTGGTTTATACGACAGGCATGGATCCTGCGCGAACCCCCTCACGCTGCAATTAGCATTTCTACATTTGGAAGCAACATAATGCGAAAAATGAGTAACTAATATTCTCCACTGCTTGGAACCCAGAAGGTTTTTAGGTTATCGTCGGCCTGACCTTGGTCATATTCGCAAACCAGGACATTGGCGCCTTGGAACTGGAAAATTGGTCAAGATGCGTTTATGCTTTTTTTTTGTATTTTTTAAGCTTCTAAAATGATTTTGACGCGAGGTCCTCAAAATCATAATTTTTAACACAACGAAAAGGCATAACTTTTTAATAAAAACCTATAGTAAAACCGGCAGTAAACTCAAACGAAAAGCCAAATCTGACAGAATACTAATTTTCCTCAAAAAACTCCAAATATAGTTGGATTTAGAAATGGCGTTTTAACGATATTCTGCTAAAATTATGTTATTAGGTTGCTTGCAACAAAAAGTGTCAACATTAATAAAAATTAACTGATAGTAAGAAAAAGGGCTAGGGTGAAAGAATAGTTTTGCTATGGGAATACTTCCGATAACCTCATGCGTATTGCTGCAAGATAAGTTGCCATGGATTCGGTAAAAGACATCATCGGTGCAGCTAGTTGCGAATCGGCAAAAAGCACAAATTAGCAGCAGCTTGTAGAGCTTTTGCATCCTTGGATCACTTTCAATGATTGCTTAGTTTTTCTCAGTGGCTCGTAAAAACTGTCTAGACTTAAACAAGCCCATCAGCTGATATGTTAATTCAGCTTGCTGGCTTTGCTATGCCGGTACATCGTTGCATTGATCTGCGAAGTAGTTTGCGCTGCACAGAAAAAGGGTCAGAAATATGGCTTTGATTCTAAAATCTGAACTTACGAGTTTGTAATGCAAACTGTGCCCTGATAAAGATGTTTATCTTGATGACTAAACGAGGTTTTTGTCAAGCATTTATAACTCCTATGTCGCAAAGCAATGGACTGCAATATATGCTCGTCACCTGGTTCATTGGCCGCTCTTCCAATCCACCTCAGCCAAGTGCACCTCGGCAGATTGGCCACCTCCCCAAAATGGACTTGCAACCTCTGCCCATTCGCTGCCTCTTCTGCATCGGAAGCTGCCCTTCACGCCATTTGCCTGCAGCACAAGGATATTCAGCTTCAGCTTCCCCACAAGGCTATTCAGGTGGCACTTGGCGACCATGCATCTAAAGATCAGATGTCCGGGACCAGTTGCTCTAGCACCAATCGTCCCTTCCCCTCGGTTCCAGAACAATTTGATGAACGGGACCAGTACAATTCATTTTTCATTGAAAAAGACCAAATGGAAAGCATCGAGTTGAAAACCGAAATCGCGGGAGAACCAAATGCAATAGATACCGGTGTTATCCGAAACGAGTGTGCCAAAAGATCCAGTCAAGGAGAACGCATTGATTCCAATACTGAGTCTCAGGAAATGATAACTCTCAATCTCAATGACCCGGTGAACTTTCCGAAATCGCGAAAATCAGCATTAGCGGGTGAGAGCAATTTCAAATGCCAGCGCTGTTCAATCCAACTTCTAAGCAGGTAGTTGGCTCAATTTTTGGGCAACGCAAAATAAAATTCACATTCTTATCTCATAGCAGGTTCCAGATCCTGGAATTGCACATTGTGGCCTGCCTGAAAGACACTCAGTGCCGGTTTTTTTAACCTGCGAATATTAAATTGACCGAAGAATTTCAATGTCGTAGTTTTTAAGCGAAATGGAGATAGCAGTTGTGAACAGGCTGGAGAACGAAGCAGCAGTGCGTCGGGGATTCTTCCAATGCTTTCAACTGGACAACAATAGGTGGAAAGGATTTTGAGGGTCGATTGATAGGTTTTCTTGACGAATTTTTCTTGACGAATCAGAAAGTTCACGGGATTTTCAAAAAATACCTTTACTTCCAAATGGCTTGCGCTTAGTTTAAAGCTTAGACTTAGGCTTAAGTTTCAGATTATGCTTAGGCTTGATTAGAGTTAGTAAACGTGTTGGAGGGCAAAATTTTGAAAAAGGGAAAAAAATGGCAATTCTTTACTAAAAGTACATCAAGAAAATTATAAATTTGAAAAGGTTATACGTTACATTATACGTTCTTTAAATTTATGCTAGTCAGTGTTCCAGAATTTTTTTTCTCTTTGGCACAGGTTTATTTCAAAAATCCAGCATTTTGCGCGCAAAACCCTTCCAGGCACTTCCGTCAAGACCAAAGCATATTCCGAAACCCAGACGAATAGCTTTCTCATCTTCTGCTTCATTGATCAGGACCACTCGTGCACCACTGAAACAAAACCAATTCAAACTAAACTCAGGACCAGTTTTTTTCAACAATAACCTACACTGGATGTTAGTTTTCTGATGTTTCACCACACCACCCCTCTGCGTCCTTCTCTCACCGCAAGTTCCGCAGGCGAAGGGACGCAGCTTCAGACAAGCCACTATGTGATCCACACAGTGACCCAGACTGAAATCCGAATGCAGTAAGGGTTGCGCTAACTAAAATTCGTGTATACTTCTTGCCATGACGGATGTGACGGCCACAACGAAGACAGCTTGGAGATGCTTCGTCCTGTTTCTCCTGATCTTCAACTTTGAAATAGGCTGCCAGTGACTGGGATGTCTCAGGTGTCAATCTGCCCTGCCTCCCGCTCCAGATCCCATCACTCTTGCTAGCACTAGCATTCAAAGTGCCAGAGGTCTTAATTTCCGCAATAGCGGCAGTAATTGCCTCTGCAGACAGTCGAAGCTCCAGACGTGGATGTTGCAGATGAACAAAGTGCTGAGTGGCCTCGGCAGCAGACAGAGCGATGAAGTGGCAATCCAGACAGGCCCACTTAGGAGCACTAGCTAAGAGACCAAGGTGAAGTTGGAGGATGTGTGTCAAATAAGCGCTGGATTTACGCGGAGGACAATTCACGCATTCCATTTTGCCTGAGTAAATTAATTGTGGTCTGCAGATGAGGCTAGGCGACAGTGTGCTCTGCTGCTTGATCTTGGGGACTACCAATTATGTTGTTTGTTTTATCACCAGTAAACTGGGAGTCAAAAACAGCAGAGGCAACATGCATACTGTTGGAGGGAGAGAACTGAGAGGTAGCTGATGTGACAGATAAGGACTTGTGGAAGCGGAGGTCACTGTAAGATCACTGCGTCCCCATTTTCCCGCACAAAATCTGCAAAGGCCTCCCGGGAACTCAAAATCACATGCTCCGGCAGCCTGTTCCATGCACTGATCACGCGTTGAGGCCAGGCCTTAGCTGCCAGGCCGGAGGCTCTTGGATTTGAGGTAAGACGGCAATTATGGCTGAGTTGACGCTGATTGATTTTACAGACTAGAAGGCCAGGGCAGTATTGTTGTTTTCCATGATATACAGCATGTAGAAAAGCCAGGTCTGCCACAAAGCGCCTATGTTTGAGAGAATCAAGTCCTAGGACAGCACACCGAAACTCATAGCCATTGGCACTTCCTCGTAGGTGGCAAGTGCGGAATATGAAGCGAGTAAAGGCCCTTTGGATCTGCTCTAGTCTCTGTTCATCAGCTGCTGAAAGGCAATTCCAAACTGGCGATGCGTACTCCAAGACAGGGCGTACATATGTGCAGAAAGCGTCAGCGAGGAGGGAGGGAGAAGGTGAGCTATAAAGTGCATCCGCCAGTTCCCAGAAACAAAAACAAGCTCAATGCTCAGCATGAGTGCAGATGCGTCCGGGGTTGGGGGCGTTGTCCACGAAGCCCATCTGGTGGCAGATGATGGCGTCAGAGAGGCACGGGTGGAAGCGGCAGATGCGTCTAATGGCCCTTTGCCTGTCCGGCAACTCGTCCCTGTAGGGCTGCGGGCAGACGCACTCTTATCCGCCCTCCCCGGCACTCCGCATTGCTGTCGCAGTCATTCAGGATCTTGAACTCTGAAAATTCGATCGCACAGCTGGGAAATGGATTGGGAGAAAGTGTACTCGATGGTTGGATGTTTCACGAGGTCTTTAAGTAAGCAGCTATGATGCCGCACGCTGATTCGTCGTCTCTATCTTGCTGGCTTAAACGTTCTTCACCGTCACTGCACTAGCTCGAACAAAGAGCTTTACTGAGAGGGTCGGAAGTCACAGAAGCGTGGCTGCCAAAAAGACAGGAGAATGTAAATGAACGCATTAATTATTGATAAAAAACCCACAAAATTGGGGCTGTAGAATTCGTTTCAGCATACCGCATTCGTAGGTGTTGGGGGCACACTGGCATCTGGGCTGCGCAGGCATCCGTCGTGGCATCAGTCTTGTTGTCATGGCATCCGTCGCGGCAGAAATAGCCACGGTCCTCATCAAAACAGTCCGCAAGAAAGGCAAGATATCAGGTTCCAAAAAACTCTTTCAGTCCAGTCCACTAGAAGAGCCAGGCCTAAAGACCCCATCCAGGCTTATTGGCTGGAGCCGGGTTCCTGTCCGCATAGTGCTGGGGCCACTCGCATGTCCAGCTGGAGGGAGCAGTCGTTGAGGGCCGGGTCTTGGCAGAGGGACAGCTGGCGGGGGAATCTCGCAGATGCTGGAAGACGAAGATGGGCTGGAGAGGAGGAAACCGGCCAGGAAACCCCAAAATAATTTAGTCATCAGTAAATTTTGTAAAATTTTTGAAAGTAGGACAACTTTTGTTGGATCTAATGAGGCGAACGCGAAAAAGATTTTTTTGGGTGCGGCAAAATCGATTATTATGGAGTTCCCGAATTCAAAATCAAAGTGAGGGGCAGTTTATTTCCACAGGCCATAATAGACTGCTAAAATCTGACTAGATGCGTACAACTCAGCTTTTAGAATTAGAAAGTCGTTTGTTTTATTCAACCTTTAATCAAAAGCCAGACCAGCGATCACTCATCATTTCGAAACACTCCATAAATCCCTGTCTAACACGTTCATCGTCCGCTGTTTTATTCACTACCACCAATTCTGCGCCCCTGAAAACATGAAACTAATCCAATATTTTCAAAAAGCATCTTCAAAACGACAGGTCAACTAACCAGCATTGCTTGTCTTTCTGATGCCGCCTAATGTTGCCTTTTCGCGTAAATGTTTCATTACAGCCGCCACAGGCAAAGGGTCTCAGCTGCAGGCAGGCAACGATGTGCATCTCCAGTTGCTGAATCCTTCTACTGGGTAACAAACATAGCATTCACTAGATTAAAAATAAGAACTTACTGCCTGTTTCGAACAGCCAGTTGAGCAGAGCATCGCTGACAGGTGAAAGCTTCTACAGAGGAATCTGAGGTTGGCCCAAGTAGAGCGCTGGCTTTCTGCTTCTGCACCGTCTCTTCCTCATTTGCAGCTTCGAATTTGTTGTTCTCCCGAAACTCTTTCGCCAACTTTGTCTTCGAGATATTTAGTTCAGCAGAATTTTCAACAGCAGTTTTATTTGAGCTGGCGCTGGAATTGCTCCAAAAAAGAGCTTGGCTGAGTTTCTCAGTGGGCAGAGCCAGCTGAATTTTTCCATGCTGCAGCTGAATGGAATGAATGACAGCTCCGCTGGCAGTTAGAGATGCAAAGGGGCAGATATGGCAGGTCCATTTAGGCGTCGTGTTTGAGCTTCCCAAATGAAAACGCCCAATGTGTTCGGTGAAAGCGGAGGGAGAAGCTTGCAAATTGCAAGAACCGCAGTTCATCTTGGTCAGACAACCTTACTAGCTAGTGAACTGCCATAATGGCACACTAACTCTTTGATCATAAGAAATGTGTACGATAAATGAAAACGTTATCAGTTGTATTTTAGCCGTTGATTTTGCGATCTATACAAATGCAGATTGTTTTAGCGTTTTTTGAGGAAGATGAGACGGAAATGTTGCTTTTTAGAGGAAGCACTGAACGCAATGAAGTGTTTCAAATCTAACAATGATCAAAGAAATGAAAGTCGCACCAAAACTTATCAATGTCTAAATTTAGCAATGAAGCCTAAAACTTGAATTAAGAGATGAAGAGATGATTTATTCAGAATTATGGCTCTTGACCTAAGGATGATTTTGTGCTTTTCTTGCTTGTTTCTGCACTTTTCTTCCACTCAGGTTTCTTCCACTTAGAGTTTTTACTTTAATTTAGCCAAATTTCGCAATGATAAATGTTGATAAATGGAAGCTTGGCTCTATTTGTTAACGCGCTTCCTTGTGCATGGTGCTTTTTGCGTTTTTTCGGGCAAAGATACTTTCTGAAATTTGAGCAGTTGCATTGAAAGCCATCGTAGGAGCCACAAAATCGAGAAGCCTACCCTAAACAAACCAGCAACACTGAGAGTCCAAGCGCAAGCACACATACACACATCACAGAAGAACAAACCGCGTGTGGATTGGAAACCACTACTGCAACCAAAGGTCAGGCATGCCAAAACTGTCGCAAGAAAAGGGCCATTCCAAATAAAGTCCAAGGCAAAAATAAGGAACTTCAGCCCCTAGGAGGGTGCAGCATTCTCCTTCTCCACCTTCTGCTGGTTGTGCTTGGCGAGCATGGCCTGAATCCAGGCATGGTCCTTCACCTCGTCCGGGGAGAGGCGATCGCTCGGCTTCTTTTGCAGCAGCTGAAAAATGGAAGCCTTTTGAATCACTCAATGGCTCGTTTAGAATGCTTTAGGGAGAGGTGGCTTTTCCTTGTTGTCTGTTTTATTCCTTTCAAGTCAGCCGCCAGATTTTGAGATGATTTGTAGAGATTTGGGCAACGACTTGGCTAATTGGCTTCACCTACGATGGATTTGGAAACTCGGAAACTAGTATGATTTTTATTTGTTAATGCTCCAAAACTGATCAAGAAAACTCCTGCTTCAGCGATTCCGGTTGATTTCGGTTGAACAATTCCGGATGAAATACCTGCTTCAACGATTCCTGCCCATAGTCAGGACATCTTCAGGCTCAATAGCCTATGCCACTACCAGATTGATGGATAGATCAATGGCAGGCAGAGCGAGAACCTTTCGAATGAGGTCCCTCGGCCCGTCAGTGACATGGGCAGGGAAGGTGTAGTGGGGGCCAGCGATGGCCCTGTAGGTGGACTGCTGGTTGGTGGACTCGAAGGGCGGCTTGCCCACCAGGAACTCGTACAGCAGCACGCCCAGGCTCCACATGTCCACCTTCTCGTTATGGCTCGCTCCCTCCACCTTTACAAACATGCTCGTGATTAGAAGAGTTGGCTAAATTCAATTCTCCATTTTTGAACAAAAATTGAAGTTTGAACAACAATTTGAAATTAATTCAGTGTTTTTGAATTTAAGAATGGAAAATAGAAGCTAAATATTGTTCTATGGGAAAAATGAGCATAAAAATGTGGGAAACAAACAGGGGGGGGGTTTAGCACTGGCTATGACTGTAGTCATAGGAGTACATGACAGCTGCTTCGTGAAAGCTAGATATCAAGTAGCACAAGTAGGTTACCAGTCTTTTACTGCAAAATGCGCGGATAAACTTTTTCTTTCTTTAATTTCACGCTTTCAATTAGCACTAGCTCTAATCTTTAAGTGGCCCACTTATATTGTATTGGTAGCTGGTAGGCCGAACACAGTAGCTGGTAGGATTATGCAAACGGCCCCACCCTTTGACACGACCGATTTGGTCACTCAACAGGCTTATGTTTCAAGCAAACTATGTTTTAGCCGCGGTGTTTATGAACCATAATATGTACTTGACAGCTTTGTGTCGATTCAGATGCGAGAAGGTAGCCGCAACCATTTCAGGCGGCAGGTAATCCAGGGTTCCGCAAAGAGTGGCCCGATGCGAGGACGGCGCATGCACAGACCAGCCGAAATCGGCTATCTTCAGCTCCCCTTTCAGCCCCAGTAGCAGGTTCTCCTGCAATCCGATCGTAGGCTCAAATCATGGCCGATGACCAGCTCAGGATAGGTCACCCAGATATTCATGGCTGCCTCATATTTTGCAGTTCCGGCAAAAGAGTTGTCTTTGGGGCAAAGAAGCAGAGGGTACCGGTTTGATGTCCCGATGGATGACCTTCTTGGAGTGGCAGTACTTGAGGGCATCGGCCAGCTGGTAGATGTACAGTGCGGAGCGGAGCTCCGGGAAGTAATGACATTTTTGCAGCTCCTGGAAATGTAGATGGTTTGAGAAAAAGAAAGACAGAATGTTTTTCGATTAAGAGACGGATTTACTAATTTACAATAAAGGTTAGGTTAGGCATACAGATAGTTTGCCTAGATTATGGTAAAAGCGGCGGAAGGAACCCAATAGTATCCCTCTAAAGCGTCTAATGCAATGTTAGTCAAAACAGAGTCGTGCTGGTTTGTATCACATACCAAAACGGTGCTTTTTTTTCCTCCTCGATCAAAGCTTCATTCAAGACATCCAAAAAAGCGTCTTAGAAAATGCATCGATAGAAATTGAAAATCCGTAGAAAACTTTTTTGGTGCTAAAAAAAGCCTAAATACCAATCAAAAACTTTTCAAAACTTGGTTATTCTTAAAATCTACCCCTAAACATCATCCAAAAGAAGCGATGCAGCAGGGGTATATACCTTGAAAAGCTCTCCACGGGCGGCGTACTCAAGGATGAGGTAGACGCGAGTGTCGTCGTAGAAGTAGCCGTAGAGGCGGAGGATGTTGGGATGACGCAGATGGGCCTGGATCTCAATCTCCCGTCGTAGCTGATGCTCCACATTCGCCTTCTGCAGCTGCGATTTGAACAGCACCTGCAAATCAAGGTGTAGCTTAAAATTGAGGCTGACTAATTTGTTACTGATTGACTTGTATTTTTATGCAATTTATGGCAATTTACCTAGCAACCACTAAACCTAGCTAACAATTATTGATTAAATTTGAATTATTTATTTTAAAATTTATTTAGTTATTTAGTATTATTTAGTTATTTTTAATTTGAGTGACTCTCTCATCTAGAGTGGCTAAGTTTTGCATCAATATTTGATGTTGCATAATTTTCCAACCGCTTCATTTGGGATATTCGAATAATGATAAATGACAAATT
>JASANA010011747.1:0-30343 GCA_030248095.1 Ptycholaimellus sp. GST1_10 | reverse complement strand
ACGCAGGAGGATGGGAGTGAAAGGTGGGATGGGCACCTTGGCTGACGTAGGTGCAGTGTGTTTCAGGTTAGGTGGTCGAAGGTGTTTGGGCGACAAGCGCTCGATAGTTTCCTTGGTGCAAGTCTTCGGCTGGAAGGGAATGCGGGCCTGCCAATGCCAGCTCAGTACTCTACGCAGGAGGATGGGAGTGAAAGGTGGGATGGGCACCTTGGCTGACGTAGGTGCAGTGTGTTTCAGGTTAGGTGGTCGAAGGTGTTTGGGGCGAGACAAGCGCTCGATAGTTTCCTTGGTGCAAGTCTTCGGCTGGAAGGGAATGCGGGCCTGCCAATGCCAGCTCAGTACTCTACGCAGGAGGATGGGAGTGAAAGGTGGGATGGGCACCTTGGCTGACGTAGGTGCAGTGTGTTTCAGGTTAGGTGGTCGAAGGTGTTTGGGGCGAGACAAGCGCTCGATAGTTTCCTTGGTGCAAGTCTTCGGCTGGAAGGGAATGCGGGCCTGCCAATGCCAGCTCAGTACTCTACGCAGGAGGATGGGAGTGAAGGGGGGGGGGGTGGGGGGGGGTGTGGGGGGGGTGTTGGGTGGTGGGGGGGGGGCCCCTGGTCCTTGGTGGGGAGGTGGGATGGGCACCTTGGCTGACGTAGGTGCAGTGTGTTTCAGGTTAGGTGGTCGAAGGTGTTTGGGGCGAGAGAAGCGCTCGATAGTTTCCTTGGTGCAAGTCTTCGGGTGGGGGGGGGAAGGGAATGCGGGCCTGCCAATGCCAGCTCAGTACTCTACGCAGGAGGATGGGAGTGAAAGGTGGGATGGGCACCTTGGCTGACGTAGGTGCAGTGTGTTTCAGGTTAGGTGGTCGAAGGTGTTTGGGGCGAGACAAGCGCTCGATAGTTTCCTTGGTGCAAGTCTTCGGCTGGAAGGGAATGCGGGCCTGCCAATGCCAGCTCAGTACTCTACGCAGGAGGATGGGAGTGAAAGGTGGGATGGGCACCTTGGCTGGCGTAGCTTCGGTCCGTTTGAGGATGGGTGCCTTTGGGTGCACCTTGGGCCGCGACAAGCGGTTGATCGTCTCTTGGCTGCACGTCTTTGGCTTCGTCGACGGCACTGAAGGCTTGGCTTTCTGGAGTGATGCAATCGGTTTTTAGCTGCCCTGTAGAGCAAATAGGGGAAAGAACCGGGTGAGGCGGTTGGTGCTCTGCTGGAGCCGAGCGGAGCAGAGTGTGAGCTTGAAGTTTGACGACGTTGTGACAAAGCTTTTCAATGGTGTCCATGACATCTTTGCTGAAGAAGGCGGAATTCGGATCCATCGCACTGTCCTGTCCACACTCCCTTCAGCTCAGTGCTCTACGCAGGAGGGGAGTGAAAGGTGGGCTGGGCACCCTGACTGGCGTCGCTTTGGTCACCTTCACGTTGGGTGCCTTGGGCTGCGTTTTAGGCCACAACAGACGGTCGATTTTCTCTTGGCTGCACCTGCAGCGAGACAGGGTACTAGAAGGAAGGGAGCAGAGCGTTCTTGAAGAGCTGCTTCAGGTCCAGCTCCTGCATCTCCTCGCGGTACTTCAGCTCGTTCATAGCCGCCTTGTCTATCTACAAGGTAACAGAAGGGAGGCTAGAAGGGGAGATGAGAGAGAGGGAAAGAATGTAGCACCTCTGTCATGACCAGCGCGTAGATGGCCGCCACGCTTGACTTGATGATGGGGCAGATGAAGAAGTAGATATCGGACTCGAAGTAGGCGCCGAGCCCTGGTAGCCCGGCACCACCGGCGCGACCGGCATGTCCTCGGTCGGGGCGTAGTTCTCGGTCCTATCATTTTATTTGTTTAGTAAAACAGTAACTGTCACAGAACCATCCAGTCCGATCTACATCTATTTTTTGAGTTATATAAAATCTAACCAGCCGGCCATGCGGCCAAAGCCAGGGCTGGCTGAGGAGTCGTGCCTCGGAGCGAACGCGCGATGAAAAAGCGGAAGGCATCACGAAAAGGGCTGCCACTGGACTCCGACGAACAACTGAGACTGACTGAGACTGTCTGAGGAAAAGACTGATTGAAGGCGAAGGGTTGGATGCTTCGATTTTATTTAACTGAAACGAATGCCACCGGCAGGGCCAATAGCAGCACTGGAAAGGTGATGTGATTCTGTGATGATGTGATGTAATTCTTGCCCAGATCTCATCCAACATGATCCCCATGGCTACGGGGCTGGCCTGGATGAGCAGAATGCTGTATTCGACTCTATCCATGCCGTATCCATGGTGTGGCATCTTGCTTCCACCTGAGAATTTTGGTCATGAATGAAAGCGTTTCCTCGAAGGGTTTGTAGCTGTAGTGTAGACCCCGGCCTCGAGAATGGGAGATAAAAAGTGGATCTCGCTGTCGAAGTAGGCGTTGCTGAAGCTGTGTAGTAGAAGAGGGAGACGATGGACCTGAAAGCTGAGCCTGGTTTTGTGTAGGTTGAAGGGCAGGGTGAGGATGCAACTAGTCCGTCTCGATGTCGGAGGAGTGCAGCTCCGCCGAGGCCTTGCACGCCGGCTTGAAGAAGCCCTTCGCCTCCTTTTTGGGCTTCTTAACCGCCTTTTTGAAGAGCTGCTTCAGATCCAGCTCCTGGATCTACTCACGGTACTTCACGGCCGCCTTGTCTATCTACAAGGTAACAGAAGAGAGAGGCTAGAAGGTGTGAGGAGAAAGCGTGGCCTTTGTCACCTTCAGGAAGGGTGCCGGGAGCTGCTATGGACGAGATAGAGGCTCAATAAGCGGTTTTTAGCTGCCCTTGAGGCGGAGCAGGAAGGGTTTTGGCACCGTGGCCATCTTGGGGCCGCCGCGGGCCTGCCAATGCCAGCTCAGTACTCTACGCAGGAGGATGGGAGTGAAAGGTGGGATGGGCACCTTGTGATTCGGTGTCGCTGCTGTCCGCTTTACGATGGGTACTGGGGGAAACTTGGGTCGCGACAGCCGTTCTATCGTCTCTTGGCTGCACCTTTTCTCTTTTCGCGGGAGGTAGAGCGGGTGCGAAGGCTCGTCTTCAGCAAGAACGGCTTTGGCACCGTGGCCATCTTGGGGCCGCCGCGGGCCTGCCAATGCCAGCTCAGTACTCTACGCAGGAGGATGGGAGTGAAAGGTGGGATGGGCACCTTGTGATTCGGTGTCGCTGCTGTCCGCTTTACGATGGGTACTGGGGGAAACTTGGGTCGCGACAGCCGTTCTATCGTCTCTTGGCTGCACCTTTTCTCTTTTCGCGGGAGGTAGAGCGGGTGCGAAGGCTCGTCTTCAGCAAGAACGGCTTTGGCACCGTGGCCATCTTGGGGCCGCCGCGGGCCTGCCAATGCCAGCTCAGTAATCTACGCAGGAGGATGGGAGTGAAAGGTGGGATGGGCACCTTGTGATTCGGTGTCGCTGCTGTCCGCTTTACGATGGGTACTGGGGGAAACTTGGGTCGCGACAGCCGTTCTATCGTCTCTTGGCTGCACCTTTTCTCTTTTCGCGGGAGGTAGAGCGGGTGCGAAGGCTCGTCTTCTGCAAGAACGGTTTTGGCACCGTGGCCATCTTGGGGCCGCCGCGGGCCTGCCAATGCCAGCTCAGTAATCTACGCAGGAGGATGGGAGTGAAAGGTGGGATGGGCACCTTGTGATTCGGTGTCGCTGCTGTCCGCTTTACGATGGGTACTGGGGGAAACTTGGGTCGCAACAGCCGTTCTATCGTCTCTTGGCTGCACCTTTTCTCTTTTCGCGGGAGGTAGAGCGGGTGCGAAGGCTCGTCTTCAGCAAGAACGGCTTTGGCACCGTGGCCATCTTGGGGCCGCCGCGGGCCTGCCAATGCCAGCTCAGTAATCTACGCAGGAGGATGGGAGTGAAAGGTGGGATGGGCACCTTGTGATTCGGTGTCGCTGCTGTCCACTTTACGATGGGTACTGGGGGAAACTTGGGTCGCAACAGCCATTCTATCGTCTCTTGGCTGCACCTTTTCTCTTTTCGCGGGAGGTAGAGCGGGTGCGAAGGCTCGTCTTCAGCAAGAACGGCTTTGGCACCGTGGCCATCTTGGGGCCGCCACGGGCCTGCCAATGCCAGCTCAGTAATCTACGCAGGAGGATGGGAGTGAAAGGTGGGATGGGCACCTTGTGATTCGGTGTCGCTGCTGTCCGCTTTACGATGGGTACTGGGGGAAACTTGGGTCGCGACAGCCGTTCTATCGTCTCTTGGCTGCACCTTTTCTCTTTTCGCGGGAGGTAGAGCGGGTGCGAAGGCTCGTCTTCAGCAAGAACGGCTTTGGCACAGTGGCCATCTTGGGGCTGCCGCGGGCCTGCCAATGCCAGCTCAGTACTCTATGCAGGAGGATGGGAGTGAAAGGTGGGATGGGCACCTTGTGATTCGGTGTCGCTGCTGTCCGCTTTACGATGGGTACTGGGGGAAACTTGGGTCGCGACAGCCGTTCTATCGTCTCTTGGCTGCACCTTTTCTCTTTCACGGGAGGTAGAGCGGGTGCGAAGGCTCGTCTTCAGCAAGAACGGCTTTGGCACCGTGGCCATCTTGGGGCCGCCGCGGGCCTGCCAATGCCAGCTCAGTAATCTACGCAGGAGGATGGGAGTGAAAGGTGGGATGGGCACCTTGTGATTCGGTGTCGCTGCTGTCCGCTTTACGATGGGTACTGGGGGAAACTTGGGTCGCGACAGCCGTTCTATCGTCTCTTGGCTGCACCTTTTCTCTTTTCGCGGGAGGTAGAGCGGGTGCGAAGGCTCGTCTTCAGCAAGAACGGCTTTGGCACCATGGCCATCTTGGGGCCGCCGCGGGCCTGCCAATGCCAGCACAGTACTCTACGCAGGAGGATGGGAGTGAAAGGTGGGATGGGCACCTTGTGATTCGGTGTCGCTGCTGTCCGCTTTACGATGGGTACTGGGGGAAACTTGGGTTGCGACAGCCGTTCTATCGTCTCTTGGCTGCACCTTTTCTTTTTTCGCGGGAGGTAGAGCGGGTGCAAAGGCTCGTCTTCAGCAAGAACGGCTTTGGCACCGTGGCCATCTTGGGGCCACCGCGGGCCTGCCAATGCCAGCTCAGTAATCTACGCAGGAGGATGGGAGTGAAAGGTGGGATGGGCACCTTGGCTGACGTAGGTGCAGTGTGTTTCAGGTTAGGTGGTCGAAGGTGTTTGGGGCGAGACAAGCGCTCGATAGTTTCCTTGGTGCAAGTCTTCGGCTGGAAGGGAATGCGGGCCTGCCAATGCCAGCTCAGTACTCTACGCACGAGGATGGGAGTGAAAGGTGGGATGGGCACCTTGGCTGACGTAGGTGCAGTGTGTTTCAGGTTAGGTGGTCGAAGGTGTTTGGGGCGAGACAAGCGCTCGATAGTTTCCTTGGTGCAAGTCTTCGGCTGGAAGGGAATGCGGGCCTGCCAATGCCAGCTCAGTACTCTACGCAGGAGGATGGGAGTGAAAGGTGGGATGGGCACCTTGGCTGACGTAGGTGCAGTGTATTTCAGGTTAGGTGGTCGAAGGTGTTTGGGTCGAGACAAGCGCTCGATAGTTTCCTTGGTGCAAGTCTTCGGCTGGAAGGGAATGCGGGCCTGCCAATGCCAGCTCAGTACTCTACGCAGGAGGATGGGAGTGAAAGGTGGGATGGGCACCTTGGCTGACGTAGGTGCAGTGTGTTTCAGGTTAGGTGGTCGAAGGTGTTTGGGGCGAGACAAGCGCTCGATAGTTTCCTTGGTGCAAGTCTTCGGCTGGAAGGGAATGCGGGCCTGCCAATGCCAGCTCAGTACTCTACGCAGGAGGATGGGAGTGAAAGGTGGGATGGGCACCTTGGCTGACGTAGGTGCAGTGTGTTTCAGGTTAGGTGGTCGAAGGTGTTTGGGGCGAGACAAGCGCTCGATAGTTTCCTTGGTGCAAGTCTTCGGCTGGAAGGGAATGCGGGCCTGCCAATGCCAGCTCAGTACTCTACGCAGGAGGATGGGAGTGAAAGGTGGGATGGGCACCTTGGCTGGCGTAGCTTCGGTCCGTTTGAGGATGGGTGCCTTTGGGTGCACCTTGGGCCGCGACAAGCGGTTGATCGTCTCTTGGCTGCACGTCTTTGGCTTCGTCGACGGCACTGAAGGCTTGGCTTTCTGGAGTGATGCAATCGGTTTTTAGCTGCCCTGTAGAGCAAATAGGGGAAAGAACCGGGTGAGGCGGTTGGTGCTCTGCTGGAGCCGAGCGGAGCAGAGTGTGAGCTTGAAGTTTGACGACGTTGTGACAAAGCTTTTCAATGGTGTCCATGACATCTTTGCTGAAGAAGGCGGAATTCGGATCCATCGCACTGTCCTGTCCACACTCCCTTCAGCTCAGTGCTCTACGCAGGAGGGGAGTGAAAGGTGGGCTGGGCACCCTGACTGGCGTCGCTTTGGTCACCTTCACGTTGGGTGCCTTGGGTTGCGTTTTAGGCCACAACAGACGGTCGATTTTCTCTTGGCTGCACCTGCAGCGGGACAGGGTACTAGAAGGAAGGGAGCAGAGCCTTCCTGAAGAGCTGCTTCAGGTCCAGCTCCTGCATCTCCTCGCGGGACTTCAGCTCGTTCACAGCCGCCTTGTCGATCTACAAGGTAACAGAAGGGAGGCTACAAGGGGAAATGAGAGAGAGGGAAAGAATGTAGCACCTCTGTCATGACCAGCGCGTAGATGGCCGCCACGCTCCACTTGATGATGGGGCAGATGAAGAAGTAGATATCGGACTCGAAGTAGGCGCCCAGCGCGCCGTACGCCGAGCCCTGGTAGCCCGGCACCACCGGCGCGTCCTCGGTCGGGGCGTAGTTCTCAGTCCTATCATTTTATTTGTTAAGTAAAACAGCAACTGTCACAGAACCATCCAGTCCGATCTACATCTATTTTTTGAGTTATATAAAATCTAACCAGCCGGCCATGCGGCCGAAGCCAGGGCTGGCTGAGGAGTCGTGCCTCGGAGCGAACGCGCGATGAAAAAGCGGAAGGCATCACGAAAAGGGCTGCCGCTGGACTCCGACGAACAACTGAGACTGACTGAGACTGTCTGAGGAAAAGACTGATTGAAGGCGAAGGGTTGGATGCTTCGATTTTATTTAACTGAACCTAATGCCACCGGCAGGGCCAATAGCAGCACTGGAAAGGTGATGTGATTCTGTGATGATGCGATGTGATTCTTGCCCAGATCTCATCAAACATGATCCCCATGACTACGGGGCTGGCCTGGATGAGCAGAATGCTGTATTCGACTCTATCCATGCCGTATCCATGGTGTGGCATTTTGCTTCCACCTGAGAATTTTGGTCATGAATGAATGATAGCCGAAAAATTGACTGGAATTGTTTTTAGCCCCCAACCAGACATGAAGCCAAAGCCAAGGGTCAAGACTGATGGCGTGATGGTGAAAGAGGGGGCTTTTATGGGGCAACGGTGGAGAGCAAGCAGAGGGCAGACAAGACAGACAAAGGGGGGGAGGGGCAGGGCAGTGCCGAGACGTGATGGAGGGAGGAGTGGGGCAGTGTGTTGGAGAGCAGAGGTGCAGGCTGTCACTGTGCCCTGTGACAGAAGGATTGCGGATGGGAAGGAGGAGGGATTGTGGATGGGAAATATGAGTGATTGTGGATGGGAGGGAAGTAGCGGAAGCAAACCAGTGGCAGGCGGGGTTGTGGCAGTTGAGGCGGTTCTGGGCGACGGTGATGGAGCCGAGTGGACTGGCCGTCGCGTCTCCATCAGCTCCCGACCTGCGGCGGTCGCTTCTCGAAAGCTGAGTGCGGCCTTGGCGAAGAGGCCCTCGTCGTAGGCCAGGGCTTGCCCTCCAGCCTTGGACAGCTCCTGGAGCAAGTCCTGCCAGACGCCTGACGTATCAATCCTGCAAGCCCACTCCTCAATCGCCCATCAACCACTTCACTGGAAGAGGAGGGAGGGACTTGAATTCGTGGAGGAAGTCGGCGAACTTGGCGCGGCTGATGCTTTCTGCTCTCCTGGCTGGCACTGGCTGTCCTTTTCTCTTTTCGCGGGAGGTAGAGCGGGTGCGAAGGCTCGTCTTCAGCAAGAACGGCTTTGGCACCGTGGCCATCTTGGGGCCGCCGCGGGCCTGCCAATGCCAGCTCAGTAATCTACGCAGGAGGATGGGAGTGAAAGGTGGGATGGGCACCTTGTGATTCGGTGTTGCTGCTGTCCGCTTTACGATGGGTACTGGGGGAAACTTGGGTCGCGACAGCCGTTCTATCGTCTCTTGGCTGCACCTTTTCTCTTTTCGCGGGAGGTAGAGCGGGTGCGAAGGCTCGTCTTCAGCAAGAACGGCTTTGGCACCGTGGCCATCTTGGGGCCGCCGCGGGCCTGCCAATGCCAGCTCAGTAATCTACGCAGGAGGATGGGAGTGAAAGGTGGGATGGGCACCTTGTGATTCGGTGTCGCTGCTGTCCGCTTTACGATGGGTACTGGGGGAAACTTGGGTCGCGACAGCCGTTCTATCGTCTCTTGGCTGCACCTTTTCTCTTTTCGCGGGAGGTAGAGTGGGTGCGAAGGCTCGTCTTCAGCAAGAACGGCTTTGGCACCGTGGCCATCTTGGGGCCGCCGCGGGCCTGCCAATGCCAGCTCAGTAATCTACGCAGGAGGATGGGAGTGAAAGGTGGGATGGGCACCTTGTGATTCGGTGTTGCTGCTGTCCGCTTTACGATGGGTACTGGGGGAAACTTGGGTCGCGACAGCCGTTCTATCGTCTCTTGGCTGCACCTTTTCTCTTTTCGCGGGAGGTAGAGCGGGTGCGAAGGCTCGTCTTCAGCAAGAACGGCTTTGGCACCGTGGCCATCTTGGGGCCGCCGCGGGCCTGCCAATGCCAGCTCAGTAATCTACGCAGGAGGATGGGAGTGAAAGGTGGGATGGGCACCTTGTGATTCGGTGTCGCTGCTGTCCGCTTTACGATGGGTACTGGGGAAAACTTGGGTCGCGACAGCCGTTCTATCGTCTCTTGGCTGCACCTTTTCTCTTTTCGCGGGAGGTAGAGCGGGTGCGAAGGCTCGTCTTCAGCAAGAACGGCTTTGGCACCGTGGCCATCTTGGGGCCGCCGCGGGCCTGCCAATGCCAGCTCAGTAATCTACGCAGGAGGATGGGAGTGAAAGGTGGGATGGGCACCTTGTGATTCGGTGTCGCTGCTGTCCGCTTTACGATGGGTACTGGGGGAAACTTGGGTCGCGACAGCCGTTCTATCGTCTCTTGGCTGCACCTTTTCTCTTTTCGCGGGAGGTAGAGTGGGTGCGAAGGCTCGTCTTCAGCAAGAACGGCTTTGGCACCGTGGCCATCTTGGGGCCGCCGCGGGCCTGCCAATGCCAGCTCAGTAATCTACGCAGGAGGATGGGAGTGAAAGGTGGGATGGGCACCTTGTGATTCGGTGTTGCTGCTGTCCGCTTTACGATGGGTACTGGGGGAAACTTGGGTCGCGACAGCCGTTCTATCGTCTCTTGGCTGCACCTTTTCTCTTTTCGCGGGAGGTAGAGTGGGTGCGAAGGCTCGTCTTCAGCAAGAACGGCTTTGGCACCGTGGCCATCTTGGGGCCGCCGCGGGCCTGCCAATGCCAGCTCAGTAATCTACGCAGGAGGATGGGAGTGAAAGGTGGGATGGGCACCTTGTGATTCGGTGTTGCTGCTGTCCGCTTTACGATGGGTACTGGGGGAAACTTGGGTCGCGACAGCCGTTCTATCGTCTCTTGGCTGCACCTTTTCTCTTTTCGCGGGAGGTAGAGTGGGTGCGAAGGCTCGTCTTCAGCAAGAACGGCTTTGGCACCGTGGCCATCTTGGGGCCGCCGCGGGCCTGCCAATGCCAGCTCAGTAATCTACGCAGGAGGATGGGAGTGAAAGGTGGGATGGGCACCTTGTGATTCGGTGTTGCTGCTGTCCGCTTTACGATGGGTACTGGGGGAAACTTGGGTCGCGACAGCCGTTCTATCGTCTCTTGGCTGCACCTTTTCTCTTTTCGCGGGAGGTAGAGTGGGTGCGAAGGCTCGTCTTCAGCAAGAACGGCTTTGGCACCGTGGCCATCTTGGAACCGCCGCGGGCCTGCCAATGCCAGCTCAGTAATCTACGCAGGAGGATGGGAGTGAAAGGTGGGATGGGCACCTTGTGATTTGGTGTTGCTGCTGTCCGCTTTACGATGGGTACTGGGGGAAACTTGGGTCGCGACAGCCGTTCTATCGTCTCTTGGCTGCACCTTTTCTCTTTTCGCGGGAGGTAGAGCGGGTGCGAAGGCTCGTCTTCAGCAAGAACGGCTTTGGCACCGTGGCTATCTTGGGGCCGCCGCGGGCCTGCCAATGCCAGCTCAGTAATCTACGCAGGAGGATGGGAGTGAAAGGTGGGATGGGCACCTTGTGATTCGGTGTCGCTGCTGTCCGCTTTACGATGGGTACTGGGGGAAACTTGGGTCGCGACAGCCGTTCTATCGTCTGTTTGCTGCACCTGCAGCGGGACAGGGTACTAGAAGGTAGGGAGCAGGGGAGGAGGATGAGTGCGACCTGGCCTGACCTGACCAACCTGACCTGACCAAAAGAAGAGAGCACCTCCGCCATCACCACCACACAGATGGCCACCACGCCCGCCTTGATGATCGGGCAGACGAAGTAGTGGGTCTCGTTCTCGAAGTACACGCCCAGTGCGCCGTAGGCCGAGCCCTGGTAGCCCGGCACCACCGGCACGACCGGCATGTCCTCGGTCGGGGCGTAGTTCTCGCCCAGCGAGAGCTCCTTGTACTTCATGGCCAGACTTTTGAGAGGAGGGGGAAGAGAGGAAAGAAAGGCAGGAACCTGGGAGTAGAAGTAGGAGACCTCGTCCTTGTCGAAGACGCAGAACGCCACCTTGTTCTTGTGGAAGGCGCGCTCCGGGAGGAGTTAAAGCGGCACCGACTGGAACACCAGGTATATGCCGACGTTGTCGAAGCAGATCATCTTCGGGGCCTGTGCCCCAGCTTCTCCTTCAGCTGAGGAAAAACGGGAAGAAAAGGTGGAAAAAATTCAAATTAGGAGCATGACTCATTTTAGATGTCACCATTCTTACTTGTAATGTCTTCTTACTTTTCCATGTCCAATCTGCTAGACTGCCAAAGAAGCAAAGAGGAATAAGACTAACGGCGCCGGCGGCGAATACGAGGTCCTCAACGTGAAGGTTGAGGCGCTTCAGGCGCTTCAAGATCGCGGACTCCGCCTCAGCCTCGCCCTCGCGGCATCCCCAACTTCCTCGGCTTCTCGGCAAGCTTCAATCTCATCGTCGCCATGATGAAGCAAAGATTAGAAGAAAATGGAAAAGAAGCTTGAACTTTGCGATTGGACTTGAAGAAACTTGTAAGGGAATGGACTCAAACAGGAACTACGGAGCATCTCGAAGTAGAGAATCTTCGGAGCCTGTGTTCCACCTTCACCTTCAGCTGAGAGAAGAAAGGAAAAAAGGATCCGAAGAAGCCGAAGCACCTGTTTGTACTTCAGCTCGTTCACGGCGGCCTTGTCCATCTACAAGGCAAAGGAAGAGTGGGTGAGAGGAGAGGGAGGGACAGAAGACAGCACCTCGGCCATGACCTCTGCGTATAGGGCGGCCACTCCCGCCTTCATGATGAGGCAGATGAAGAAGTAGATCTCGCTGCCGAAGAAGGCGCCCAGCGCGCCGTAGGTCGAGCCCTGATAGCCCGGCACCACGGGCACGACCGACATGTCCTCTGTCGGGACAAAGGTGTCGCTAATGGAGATCTCCTTGTACTTGTTCTCCAGCTCAGGCTCCGGGTCCAGCTCGAACAGCGGCAGAGCAGCCGGCTCCACATGCACCTGTTCCAATGATTTTCTGATGGATACAATTAGATGCAATAGGAAATGGAACTTGATGCATATGTGAATAAATGATGCCTTGCAAATCGCAGGTGTCTCAGTGCCAAAATTAAATCATGAATTTTCTAAGCACCTATTAAGTAAAAAGTTTGCTCTTTTCCATTTTTTAATGTTTAGCCTATCATTTTATTTGTTAAGTAAAACAGCAACTGTCACAGTCCGATCTACATCTATTTTTTGAGTTATATAAAATCTAACCAGCCGGCCATTCGGACGAAGCCAGGGCTGGCGGAGGAGGCCAGCCTCGGAGCGAACTTTAGAGGAAAAAGCGGAAGGCATCACGAAAACGGCTGCCACTGGACTCCGACGAACAACAGGCCAGCGCTTGCACACCAGCCTTGGACAGCACATGGAGCCTGGCCCTGCCAGACGCCTGCCTTGTCGATCCTGCAAGCCCACTCCTCAATCGCCCATCAACCACTTCACTGGAAGAGGAGGGAGGGACTTGAATTGGTGGAGGAAGTCGGCGAACTTGGCGCGGCTGATGCTTTCTTGCTCTCCTGGCTGGCACTCCTGCCAGATCTGCCACAATGACAGGCAACTGCGCACCAGTTGTCTCTCGTCCGCGCTTCAGTTGAGATTCTCCAAGTTCATTTCAACCTCCCATCATCAATCTGGGGATGCTGCCAGGACAAAAGCCTACTGGCCAGCCAAGCTCATGTCGCTGTCTTCGAATCTATTTGCACGAGTTGAACAGCAAGGAGTTCATGGCAAGAAAGGCCAGCGACTCATTTTAGATGTCACCATTCTTGCTTGTCATTTCCAATCAAAACAGAACAAAGACTAACGGAGCCTGGGGAGAAGATGAGGTTGAGCTTCTTGAGGCGTTTCAGCAGCGCCGCCTCTGCCTCGGCTTCGTCCTCCCGCCACCGGGAACTGTCTCGGCTTCGCGGCATATCGCCAATCTCATCGTCACCTGAGGGAGAAGATGAGGTTGAGCTTCTTGAGGCGTTTCAGCAGCGCCGCCTCTGCCTCGGCTTCATCCTCCCACCACCGGGAACTGTCTCGGCTTCGCGGCATATCGCCAATCTCATCGTCACCTGAGGGAGAAGATGAGGTTGAGCTTCTTGAGGCGTTTCAGCAGCGCCGCCTCTGCCTCGGCTTCGTCCTCCCGCCACCGGGAACTGTCTCGGCTTCGCGGCATATCGCCAATCTCATCGTCACCTGAGGGAGAAGATGAGGTTGAGCTTCTTGAGGCGTTTCAGCAGCGCCGCCTCTGCCTCGGCTTCGTCCTCCCGCCACCGGGAACTGTCTCGGCTTCGCGGCATATCGCCAATCTCATCGTCACCTGAGGGAGAAGATGAGGTTGAGCTTCTTGAGGCGTTTCAGCAGCGCCGCCTCTGCCTCGGCTTCGTCCTCCCGCCACCGGGAACTGTCTCGGCTTCGCGGCATATCGCCAATCTCATCGTCACCTGAGGGAGAAGATGAGGTTGAGCTTCTTGAGGCGTTTCAGCAGCGCCGCCTCTGCCTCGGCTTCGTCCTCCCGCCACCGGGAACTGTCTCGGCTTCGCGGCATATCGCCAATCTCATCGTCACCTGAGGGAGAAGATGAGGTTGAGCTTCTTGAGGCGTTTCAGCAGCGCCGCCTCTGCCTCGGCTTCATCCTCCCACCACCGGGAACTGTCTCGGCTTCGCGGCATATCGCCAATCTCATCGTCACCTGAGGGAGAAGATGAGGTTGAGCTTCTTGAGGCGTTTCAGCAGCGCCGCCTCTGCCTCGGCTTCATCCTCCCGCCACCGGGAACTGTCTCGGCTTCGCGGCATATCGCCAATCTCATCGTCACCTGAGGGAGAAGATGAGGTTGAGCTTCTTGAGGCGTTTCAGCAGCGCCGCCTCTGCCTTGGCTTCGTCCTCCCGCCACCGGGAACTGTCTCGGCTTCGCGGCATATCGCCAATCTCATCGTCACCTGAGGGAGAAGATGAGGTTGAGCTTCTTGAGGCGTTTCAGCAGCGCCGCCTCTGCCTCGGCTTCATCCTCCCGCCACCGGGAACTGTCTCGGCTTCGCGGCATATCACCAATCTCATCGTCACCTGAGGGAGAAGATGAGGTTGAGCTTCTTGAGGCGTTTCAGCAGCGCCGCCTCTGCCTCGGCTTCATCCTCCCACCACCGGGAACTGTCTCGGCTTTGCGGCATATCGCCAATCTCAACAACACCTGAGGGAGAAGATGAGGTTGAGCTTCTTGAGGCGTTTCAGCAGCGCCGCCTCTGCCTTGGCTTCGTCCTCCCGCCACCGGGAACTGTCTCGGCTTCGCGGCATATCGCCAATCTCATCGTCACCTGAGGGAGAAGATGAGGTTGAGCTTCTTGAGGCGTTTCAGCAGCGCCGCCTCTGCCTCGGCTTCATCCTCCCGCCACCGGGAACTGTCTCGGCTTCGCGGCATATCGCCAATCTCATCGTCACCTGAGGGAGAAGATGAGGTTGAGCTTCTTGAGGCGTTTCAGCAGCGCCGCCTCTGCCTTGGCTTCGTCCTCCCGCCACCGGGAACTGTCTCGGCTTCGCGGCATATCGCCAATCTCATCGTCACCTGAGGGAGAAGATGAGGTTGAGCTTCTTGAGGCATTTCAGCATTTCAGCAGCGCCGCCTCTGCCTCGGCTTCGTCCTCCCGCCACCGGGAACTGTCTCGGCTTCGCGGCATATCGCCAATCTCATCGTCACCTGAGGGAGAAGATGAGGTTGAGCTTCTTGAGGCGTTTCAGCAGCGCCGCCTCTGCCTCGGCTTCATCCTCCCGCCACCGGGAACTGTCTCGGCTTTGCGGCATATCGCCAATCTCATCATCACCTGAGGGAGAAGATGAGGTTGAGCTTCTTGAGGCGTTTCAGCAGCGCCGCCTCTGCCTCGGCTTCGTCTTCCCGCCACCGGGACCTGTCTCGGCTTCGCGGCATATCGCCAATCTCATCGTCACCTGAGGGAGAAGATGAGGTTGAGCTTCTTGAGGCGTTTCAGCATCGCTGCCTCTGCCTCGGCTTTGTCCTCCCGCCCCCGGGAACTGTCTCGGCTTCGCGGCATATCGCCAATCTCATCGTCACCTGAGGGAGAAGATGAGGTTGAGCTTCTTGAGGCGTTTCAGCAGCGCCGCCTCTGCCTCGGCTTCGTCCTCCCACCACCGGGAACTGTCTCGGCTTCGCGGCATATCGCCAATCTCATCGTCACCTGAGGGAGAAGATGAGGTTGAGCTTCTTGAGGCGTTTCAGCAGCGCCGCCTCTGCCTCGGCTTCGTCCTCCCGCCACCGGGAACTGTCTCGGCTTCGCAGCATATCGCCAATCTCATCGTCACCTGAGGGAGAAGATGAGGTTGAGCTTCTTGAGGCGTTTCAGCAGCGCCGCCTCTGCCTCGGCTTCGTCTTCCCGCCACCGGGACCTGTCTCGGCTTCGCGGCATATCGCCAATCTCATCGTCACCTGAGGGAGAAGATGAGGTTGAGCTTCTTGAGGCGTTTCAGCATCGCTGCCTCTGCCTCGGCTTTGTCCTCCCGCCCCCGGGAACTGTCTCGGCTTCGCGGCATATCGCCAATCTCATCGTCACCTGAGGGAGAAGATGAGGTTGAGCTTCTTGAGGCGTTTCAGCAGCGCCGCCTCTGCCTCGGCTTCGTCCTCCCACCACCGGGAACTGTCTCGGCTTCGCGGCATATCGCCAATCTCATCGTCACCTGAGGAAGAAGATGAGGTTGAGCTTCTTGAGGCGTTTCAGCAGCGCCGCCTCTGCCTCGGCTTCGTCCTCCCGCCACCGGGAACTGTCTCGGCTTTGCGGCATATCGCCAATCTCATCGTCACCTGAGGGAGAAGATGAGGTTGAGCTTCTTGAGGCATTTCAGCATTTCAGCAGCGCCGCCTCTGCCTCGGCTTCGTCCTCCTGCCACCGGGAACTGTCTCGGCTTCGCGGCATATCGCCAATCTCATCGTCACCTGAGGGAGAAGATGAGGTTGAGCTTCTTGAGGCGTTTCAGCAGCGCCGTCTCTGCCTCGGCTTCATCCTCCCGCCACCGGGAACTGTCTCGGCTTCGCGGCATATCGCCAATCTCATCGTCACCTGAGGGAGAAGATGAGGTTGAGCTTCTTGAGGCGTTTCAGCAGCGCCGCCTCTGCCTCGGCTTCGTCCTCCCGCCACCGGGAACTGTCTCGGCTTTGCGGCATATCGCCAATCTCATCGTCACCTGAGGGAGAAGATGAGGTTGAGCTTCTTGAGGCATTTCAGCATTTCAGCAGCACCACCTCTGCCTCGGCTTCGTCCTCCTGCCACCAGGAACTGTCTCGGCTTCGCGGCATATCGCCAATCTCATCGTCACCTGAGGGAGAAGATGAGGTTGAGCTTCTTGAGGCGTTTCAGCAGCGCCATCTCTGCCTCGGCTTCATCCTCCCGCCACCGGGAACTGTCTCGGCTTCGCGGCATATCGCCAATCTCATCGTCACCTGAGGGAGAAGATGAGGTTGAGCTTCTTGAGGCGTTTCAGCAGCGCCGCCTCTGCCTCGGCTTCGTCCTCCCGCCACCGGGAACTGTCTCGGCTTCGCGGCATATCGCCAATCTCATCGTCACCTGAGGGAGAAGATGAGGTTGAGCTTCTTGAGGCGTTTCAGCATCGCTGCCTCTGGCTCGGCTTTGTCCTCCCGCCCCCGGGAACTGTCTCGGCTTCGCGGCATATCGCCAATCTCATCGTCACCTGAGGGAGAAGATGAGGTTGAGCTTCTTGAGGCGTTTCAGCATCGCTGCCTCTGGCTCGGCTTTGTCCTCCCGCCCCCGGGAACTGTCTCGGCTTCGCGGCATATCGCCAATCTCATCATCACCTGAGGGAGAAGATGAGGTTGAGCTTCTTGAGGCATTTCAGCAGCGCCGCCTCTGCCTCAGCTTCGTCCTCCCGCCACCGGGAACTGTCTCGGCTTCGCGGCATATCACCAATCTCATCGTCACCTGAGGGAGAAGATGAGGTTGAGCTTCTTGAGGCATTTCAGCAGCGCCGCCTCTGCCTCGGCTTCGTCCTCCCGCCACTGGGAACTGTCTCGGCTTCGCGGCATATTGCCAATCTCATCATCACCTGAGGGAGAAGATGAGGTTGAGCTTCTTGAGGCGTTTCAGCAGCGCCGCCTCTGCCTCGGCTTCATCCTCCCGCCACCGGGAACTGTCTCGGCTTCGCGGCATATCGCCAATCTCATCGTCACCTGAGGGAGAAGATGAGGTTGAGCTTCTTGAGGCATTTCAGCAGCGCCGCCTCTGCCTCGGCTTCGTCCTCCCGCCACCGGGAACTGTCTTGGCTTCGCGGCATATCGCCAGTCTCATCGTCACCTGAGGGAGAAGATGAGGTTGAGCTTCTTGAGGCATTTCAGCAGCGCCGCCTCTGCCTCAGCTTCGTCCTCCCGCCACCGGGAACTGTCTCGGCTTCGCGGCATATCACCAATCTCATCGTCACCTGAGGGAGAAGATGAGGTTGAGCTTCTTGAGGCATTTCAGCAGCGCCGCCTCTGCCTCAGCTTCGTCCTCCCGCCACTGGGAACTGTCTCGGCTTCGCGGCATATCGCCAATCTCATCATCACCTGAGGGAGAAGATGAGGTTGAGCTTCTTGAGGCGTTTCAGCAGCGCTGCCTCTGCCTCGGCTTCATCCTCCCGCCACCGGGAACTGTCTCGGCTTCGCGGCATATCGCCAATCTCATCGTCACCTGAGGGAGAAGATGAGGTTGAGCTTCTTGAGGCGTTTCAGCAGCGCCGCCTCTGCCTCGGCTTCATCCTCCCACCACCGGGAACTGTCTCGGCTTCGCGGCATATCGCCAATCTCATCGTCACCTGAGGGAGAAGATGAAGTTGAGCTTCTTGAGGCGTTTCAGCAGCGCCACCTCTGCCTCAGCTTCATCCTCCCACCACCGGGAACTGTCTCGGCTTCGCGGCATATCGCCAATCTCATCGTCACCTGAGGGAGAAGATGAAGTTGAGCTTCTTGAGGCGTTTCAGCAGCGCCGCCTCTGCCTCGGCTTTGTCCTCCCGCCACCGGGAACTGTCTCGGCTTCGCGGCATATCGCCAATCTCATCGTCACCTGAGGGAGAAGATGAGGTTGAGCTTCTTGAGGCGTTTCAGCATCGCTGCCTCTGCCTCGGCTTTGTCCTCCCGCCCCCGGGAACTGTCTCGGCTTCGCGGCATATCGCCAATCTCATCGTCACCTGAGGGAGAAGATGAGGTTGAGCTTCTTGAGGCGTTTCAGCAGCGCCGCCTCTGCCTCGGCTTTGTCCTCCCGCCACCGGGAACTGTCTCGGCTTCGCGGCATATCGCCAATCTCATCGTCACCTGAGGGAGAAGATGAAGTTGAGCTTCTTGAGGCGTTTCAGCAGCGCCGCCTCTGCCTCGGCTTTGTCCTCCCGCCACCGGGAACTGTCTCGGCTTCGCGGCATATCGCCAATCTCATCGTCACCTGAGGGAGAAGATGAGGTTGAGCTTCTTGAGGCGTTTCAGCATCGCTGCCTCTGCCTCGGCTTTGTCCTCCCGCCCCCGGGAACTGTCTCGGCTTCGCGGCATATCGCCAATCTCATCGTCACCTGAGGGAGAAGATGAGGTTGAGCTTCTTGAGGCGTTTCAGCAGCGCCGCCTCTGCCTCGGCTTTGTCCTCCCGCCACCGGGAACTGTCTCGGCTTCGCGGCATATCGCCAATCTCATCGTCACCTGAGGGAGAAGATGAAGTTGAGCTTCTTGAGGCGTTTCAGCATCGCTGCCTCTGCCTGGGCTTCGTCCTCCCGCCACCGGGAACTGTCTCGGCTTCGCGGCATATCGCCAATCTCATCGTCACCTGAGGGAGAAGATGAGGTTGAGCTTCTTGAGGCATTTCAGCAGCGCCGCCTCTGCCTCGGCTTTGTCATCCCGCCACCGGGAACTGTCTCGGCTTCGCAGCATATCGCCAATCTCATCGTCACCTGAGGGAGAAGATGAGGTTGAGCTTCTTGAGGCGTTTCAGCAGCGCCGCCTCTGCCTCGGCTTTGTCCTCCCGCCACCGGGAACTGTCTCGGCTTCGCGGCATATCGCCAATCTCATCGTCACCTGAGGGAGAAGATGAGGTTGAGCTTCTTGAGGCGTTTCAGCAGTGCCGCCTCTGCCTCGGCTTCGTCCTCCCGCCACAGGGAACTGTCTCGGCTTCGCGGCATATCGCCAATCTCATCGTCACCTGAGGGAGAAGATGAGGTTGAGCTTCTTGAGGCGTTTCAGCAGCGCCGCCTCTGCCTCGGCTTTGTCCTCCCGCCACAGGGAACTGTCTCGGCTTCGCGGCATATCGCCAATCTCATCGTCACCTGAGGGAGAAGATGAGGTTGAGCTTCTTGAGGCGTTTCAGCAGTGCCGCCTCTGCCTCGGCTTCGTCCTCCCGCCACCGGGAACTGTCTCGGCTTCGCGGCATATCGCCAATCTCATCGTCACCTGAGGGAGAAGATGAGGTTGAGCTTCTTGAGGCGTTTCAGCAGCGCCGCCTCTGCCTCGGCTTCGTCCTCCCGCCACAGGGAACTGTCTCGGCTTCGCGGCATATCGCCAATCTCATCGTCACCTGAGGGAGAAGATGAGGTTGAGCTTCTTGAGGCGTTTCAGCAGTGCCGCCTCTGCCTCGGCTTCGTCCTCCCGCCACCGGGAACTGTCTCGGCTTCGCGGCATATCGCCAATCTCATCGTCACCTGAGGGAGAAGATGAGGTTGAGCTTCTTGAGGCGTTTCAGCAGCGCCGCCTCTGCCTCGGCTTCGTCCTCCCGCCACAGGGAACTGTCTCGGCTTCGCGGCATATCGCCAATCTCATCGTCACCTTGATGAAGCAAAGTTTAGAAAATGGGAAAGAAACTTGAGGACAGCTTAGCGCTAGAAGATGTGAGTTGACTTGAACTTGGACTCGGCAACTTGGGAACAAAAGACAGGCTGGGGTGTTGCTAGAGAAGTCTTGCAAAAGGAAAGCTCTCTTAATCACGAGGCAATTTCGGGATTCGTTTAACGTCTTGGGGAAAAATAGGCCCACCTTTGTTTTGAAAAACGAGGAAGCGTATGTAAGAATGCTTGCAAGTATGCGGGAAAGTATTCATGAGAAACATGGAAGAATTTAGAAGAGAAGATGGGCGGGAATCTGACCATTCGAAAACATATGCTGGGTAGAAGGATGTTCTAACCAGGGTAGCTATCAGTCAGGCAGCAGTCTTTGAAGGAGCGTGGAAACAGACCTCCCGCATCCTTCCAATGTCCTACAAATGCGCAATCTGTCATCGATGACTAAGCTGAGAGAAGAAGGGAAGAACAGGTGGAACAAATATCCATTCCGTCAAAAATGTTACCATTCTTACATGTCATTTCCAATCTGCTAGACTGCTTAAAGGAGATCCAAAGAGACCTATTACCAAACTATATTTTTGCTAGAGTTTTGATGTTTTTGCACAAAAATTTGAATAAAAGTCAAGAATGAAGCGTTATAGTGGCTGCTCTTTAGAGGAAGAAATATTAGTTTTACTTGTATTATAAAATTTACAATAAATATGTGAGTTTAAATTGGTTTGGCATGAAATTTTAGCGCAATGAAGGTAACATTTAGGAGCTATAACTAATTGAATTTTCTATCCGAATAAATCCTTCCCCTCACGGTATGATGATAAAATGTACCTGGCAGTAGCTGTGAAGTGAAGGAGAAGAGAAGGCGCTGTCTTGTGTTGACGGAGCTGTAGTGTTGTAGGTCACAGGCAGAAACTGAGACTGATGTAGGAGATAGGAGGCAGATGGGGCAGAAAGAGCGGTTGGTGTTGCGGGCCCTCTCACGCCCATCCCTCCCTCCTTTCTAATACCGCCTCTGCCCCTTACAGCCCCTCTGCCCCTTACAGGAAATAGCACCTCCTGATCTTGCTTTTTTACACTGCTGCTCCACCTTTCCTTTTCCAATCTGCCTTGCAACAATCTCAAAGAAAAACTCAACCACACTCCATTTCTGTCTGTTTGTACAAGTATGAGGAATGAGGTCATAGAATAATATAATGGAGTTTTCTCCAGTATTAATAAATATTTGTTTTATTTTCTGCTTTCTATAAGGGTTTTAGCCATATTCGGGGCTCCAAAATGTGGACATAAAATGATCCAAGCGACTTCTGATTTAGCATTAGTAATCTCATCTGGCATGTTATTGATGTCCCAAAAGCACTTAGTCTGTTCCTTCTCGATGGGTTATGTCCTTCTTCTATAAAGAGCCAATGGTCTAAGTCTCGCTTGATTTCACCTCTTCATTACAGGGCTAAGTAGAGGGGGTGTGTGTGGGGCAGCCCGATGGAATGCAAAACGATGACTTTCCAGGCCGTGTGAAGGGCTGCTGGGCTGTGGGGGTAGGGCATGCATCCAGGGTGTGCGTAGTAACTTCCCTTAGTGTGTGGGGAAAAGCCAGTCACTTGCTTGCAATTTCTTGGCTTTTTTACCCCGTCTCCGCATTTAACCCAGCTTGTTGTAAGCCTTCTTGTTGTAAGCTCACGTCCTTCATCACTTTTGCCAAAGCGCATTTATCTTTTCATGTTCCTTCACATCCTATCTTTATCAGGTTGACCAGGCCTTGAAAAATGAGCAGATCAACCCAAGAAGCAGACCATAGCAAAGAAACGACTGGCTACATTGGAATAGCGTTTTTGCGAATTACGTAAAGTTTTGGTATTCTAGAAATGCCTCACCATCGATTTACCCCCGCGAGACTCAGTTGGCACATATACATATCCTTTCTTGCTTGCCATCTACGCGCGTCAGCACTGACAATCCTCAGCTTTACTATGAACATCACCATCTAGGACTTACGGTAGTCACATCTGCACATATTTATGCAACAGATTTTAGGCTGGGCTAGCGTGCGTAGCTATTAGCTTGGGCATTTACTATCAGTTCTAACTTGTAAAAAGGCTGCATAGTAGTGTGTTTGTAGAAAATGAGCCACAATCACATAAGCGGAATTTGTCTGTTCAATTTGGACCATCCGTGCTTTGGAAAGTTTTTCAAACGGCTCACGACACACTTGACTTTCCATGGTATGTGAAAATTCCAAGAGACATTTCTTTTATATTCCACTGTAAGCAGGTGTGAATCGAGCTGAGGAGCGTTTTTGGGGCTATGTGGAAATTTTCGACTCTTCAAACCCATTCCACGTGAAAGAGAAAGAGGCGGAGGAGAAACGGACGGGTTGTGGCAGGGGTCGACGCAAGGCCGCTTCTGTTGGAGAGCGACACAATGCTAACCCAGGAGTGATCGGTTGCTTCATTTCACCCATCCTCCAAATATCTACCCTTTGTCCACTATTCAGACCCCCGCTCTGGACGTTCCAGACAAGCGACGGCTGCCGAGATACAAGCCCGCCGCCTTCATAACCAGGAACAACCACAATCGCAACTGGGACGCCCACAGGCTTTGCCCCGTTACTCTTATTTTCTTCTTTTCCTTCCAATTTTATACCCCTGTCTGTCATTTGTCGTTCGCAAGGGGGAGGGGGGGGGTGTGGCGCAAGAGGGGGAATGTTAGTGTACTCTGTTAGTTGCCCCTGGCCTGAGAGTCTGGGGCGAAAAAAGCAAGGACCAATGAGCGTAGGCCGACGGGGGCTGGCGGAGAATGACGGCCAATGAGAGCCTGTCTGGCTGAAATGGCTCGTTTGAGCGGGAAGCGGTGTGTGCGCAGACGGCCTCTCCCCCCGCCCCTTGCCTTGCCCTGCCTCAGACAGCATTCACATTTCTCTGGCCTCCTACTCCGCCTGTCTAGTCGCTGAAGTGCTCCGTAGTTCCTGTAGTTCCGTCCGATCCGTTCCGTAGTTCCATCCGAAGTTCCATTCCATGTTCTTCTAGTCTTTGCTTCATGATGGCGACGATGAGATTGAAGGAATGCCGCGAAGCCGAGAAAGCTCGTTGAATCGGGAGGCGGAAGCGGAAGCGGAGGCGGCGCTCATGAAGCGGCTGAAGAAGCTGAACCTCCACGTGGAGGACATCATATTCGCCGCCGGCTCGGTTTCTCTTTTTTCTCTTTTCTTCTTTGCCAGTCTAGCAGATTGGACATGACGTAAGCAAGAATTGTGACAGCTAAAATGAGTCATGCTCCCAGTTTGAATTGTTTCCATTTTTTCTTCCCCTTTCACTCAGCTGAAGGAGAAGCTGAAACACAGGCCCCGAAGCTCCTCTTCTTCGAGCACGTGGACATCTACCTGGTGTTCCAGTCCGTTCCGCTGTACCTCCTGCCCGAGCACGCCTTCAACAAGGACAACCTCTTCTTCGATATCTTCAGCAAGGACGAAGTCAGCTACTTCGTCTCCGAGGTTCTTGCCTTTCCACCTCCCTCCTCCTTGAAGTGCTTGAAGTGCTTGTCTGTGCTTGAAGTACAAGGAGCACTCGCTGGGCGAGAACTTCGTCCAGCCCACCGAGGAGATGCCGGTGGTCCCGGTGGCGCCGGGCCACCAGGGTTCGGCCTACGGGGCCCTCGGCGTCTTCTTCGAGTCCGAGATCTACTACTTCATCTGCCCCGTCGTCAAGGCCGGCGTGGCGGCCGTCTATGCGGTGGTGATGTCGGAGGTCCTCTTTTCTTTCCCTCTCTCTCCTTTCAGCTTCTAGCCTCTTTTCCTTTCTCTTGTAGATCGACGAAGCGGGCGTCAACAAGCTCAAGTACGGCGAGGACATACAGGAGCTCGACCTCAAAAAGCTCGCCCAGAAGGCGACGAAGAAGCCGAAGAAGGAGGCCAAGGGCGGCTTCTTCAAGGCCTCCTCCTCCAAGGCATCGGCGGAGACCTCCGACATCGAAACCGACTAGTTCCATCCTCACCAATTTTCAACCTACACACACCAGGCTCCGCTTTCAGGCTCCATCTCTTCAACAGCGTCTACTTCATCAACAAGTTCTACACCGTCTACGTCATCAACCATGTCTACCCTGCCTACATCAACAACCACTTCTACGCCGTCAACCCATCTACGTCATCAACGACAACAACATGATAACCAAGTGCATATTTTTTCGCCAGCCTCAGCCACTAACTGAAATGCATTCACACGTTCTTCCAGCGCCTGAACAAGTTCTAGCCCAAGATCAGCCTGGCTGGAAAAGCGAGAGGGACGAGCTCGTCCTTCGCCTCCTCTGCCGCCCGAGCTCAAGGTGGTTGGTCTTTTCATCTTTTTTTCTTTTCAATTCATCTTTTTCTTTTCTTTTGGTTGAATTTTTCATGTCCTTGGTTTTTCCAGGACAAGGACGGAAAGAGCCGGCGAACGCTTCAAAGGCTCCGTTTTTTGCCCCTGATATTTTTTTATTTCATTGCCTTTTTTGCTTATCCCTTGTTGAACGATTCATTAGCCAGCCGCATTTCCTATTTACCGTAAATCCGCCTCAAAATTAACACCACATAATTTGAAATTAAATCGCGCAAAGTTTGTTGAAAATGACAAAAAAGTAAGCCAGTGCTCCTTTTCCATCAGTTGAAATTGAAGGGATCAATCGGAAAAGGAAACCTTAAAGCAGCATCCATCAAATACCAGTTTGAACGGAATTTATTTAGCATAAAAACGAAAGAAAATAACTATAAAAAGAAGGAGTCCTGCCGCATGATTTTTTCTAATGGCAGCACCCCACCAAACCACCTGCTCCTTGATTACCCATGATTTTCTACCCATGATGTGCCCCAGTTTTATTGGCACCCACGCAGCAGCCTTCTCGGAACAGCCTCAGCCTTTTTTCTTTTTGTCTCGCCCTTGCAGTGGAAGCAGGGGCTAGCGGTTGAGAGAGGCGCAAAGAGAAGTTGGGCGGGATGAGTCAGGCCAGGCAGACGAGCTGCTGCGCGGCAGAGTTGCAGAGAAGACAGGCGGCGTTGTTGGCCTGACTGCCGAAGGTGAAGCTGCAACGGTTAGCGTCTCCTATTGATGCCATTGAAGTTGCCCAGTAGATAAAGTTGTTTGTCAATTTGAGGACAAGGTTAGAAGAAAGGCAGAAGAAAACCAAAACAATTGACAGTGAAGGCTTGGGAAAGCCGTTATGTTTTGTTCCCGTTTCTTTACGGAAGAAAAATAAAAGAAACTACGTGTGGTCTCATCTGCGGAAGTAGAGGTGAAAGAAAAAGGCGGAGTTTTAAATGGGAGAAAAAGTGAATCAGCAAACTCATTTGTGGCGTCCCTGGCTGGCTCTTCAGATGCCTATTCATTATTCTTCTGACAAGGCAAGATTGGTAATCACTAATACGCGTGCAGGCAACTTGGTTGATAATATTAATTCGGCTGCCAAATTTCAACATTTAATTTTTAAAATTCATTAACAACTAAATCTCAGCAATGATTTAATGTTTTTAAATTGCAAATGCCATCAGCATCAGGAATAAGACATCTTCTGAATTTGAGCTAAAATGATGGAACGTTCAATCAGTTTCCGATTTCAACATAATCGTCAGCATAAATTTGTCAGCAAAATTAAATCGTCAGCAAAAATTCTGCTTAATTTCGATTTAATTTTGCTGACGATTTTTTGCTGACAATTTAATTTTTTCTGACGATTATTTGCTGACGATTTAATTTTCAATCAATATAAATATATTCAATATTTTCAATCAATATAAATTGCTCCATTAAAAATAAAACGTCAATATAAAAAGCTCCATTAAAACAAAACGTCAATATAAAAAGCTCCATTAAAACAAAAGGTCAATATAAAATGCTACATTAAAATAAAACGTCAATATAAAATGCTCCATTAAAATAAACCGTCAATATAAAATGCTCCATTAAAATAAAACGTCAATATAAAATGCTCCATTAAAATAAAACGTCAATATAAAAAGCTCCATTAAAATAAAACGTCAATATAAAAAGCTCCATTAAAACAAAACGTCAATATCAAAAGCTCCATTAAAATAAAACGTCAATATAAAAAGCTCCATTAAAATAAAACGTCAATATAAAATGCTCCATTAAAATAAAACGTCAATATAAAAAGCTCCATTAAAATAAAACGTCAATATAAAAAGCTCCATTAAAATAAAACGTCAATATAAAAAGCTCCATTAAAATAAAACGTCAATATAAAATGCTCCATTAAAATAAAACGTCAATATAAAATTCTCCATTAAAATAAAACGTCAATATAAAATGCTCCATTAAAATAAAACGTCAATATAAAATGCTCCATTAAAATAAAACGTCAATATAAAATGCTCCATTAAAATAAAACGTCAATATAAAAAGCTCCATTAAAATAAAACGTCAAAATAAAATGCTCCATTAAAATAAAACGTCAATATAAAATGCTCCATTAAAATAAAACGTCAATATAAAATGCTCCATTAAAATAAAACGTCAATATAAAATGCTCCATTAAAATAAAACGTCAATATAAAATGCTCCATTAAAATAAAACGTCAATATAAAATGCTCTATTAAAATAAAACGTCAATATAAAATGCTCCATTAAAATAAAACGTCAATATAAAATGCTCCATTAAAATAAAACGTCAATATAAAATGCTCCATTAAAATAAAACGTCAATATAAAATGCTCCATTAAAATAAAACGTCAATATAAAAAGCTCCATTAAAATAAAACGTCAATATAAAAAGCTCCATTAAAATAAAACGTCAATATAAAATGCTCCATTAAAATAAAACGTCAATATAAAAAGCTCCATTAAAATAAAACGTCAATATAAAAAGCTCCATTAAAATAAAACGTCAATATAAAAAGCTCCATTAAAATAAAACGTCAATATAAAATGCTCCATTAAAATAAAATGTCAATATAAAAAGCTCCATTAAAATAAAACGTCAATATAAAATGCTCCATTAAAATAAAACGTCAATATAAAAAGCTCCATTAAAATAAAACATCAATATAAAATGCTCCATTAAAATAAAACGTCAAGTTAAAAAGCTCCATTAAAATAAAACGTCAATATAAAATGCTCCATTAAAATAAAAAGTCAATATAAAAAGCTCCATTAAAATAAAACGTCAATATAAAATGCTCCATTAAAATAAAACGTCAATATAAAAGCTCCATTAAAATAAAACGTCAATATAAAATTCTCCATTAAAATAAAACGTCAATATAAAATGCTCCAATATAAAATATAAGACAACTACTACTGGAGCAGCGCCATCACCCAGCCACCACCTGGACCATGGCGTGGCCAACCACAGCATCACTATCCATGCTTACACCATTGGGCGAGGTCTCTTTGACCGATCTAACAGCACCAGGCCTGCAACCTCTTCAGCCCCTCAACCCATCCTCTCACTGGATTCCTCCTACTTCATTCAGCTGGCCGAGGATCGGAGCAGAGAGGCTGGAGACTGAAGTACATGGAGACTTCTATCGAGGAGAGGCCTTCTACATCCCCAACCCTTCGAGGTCACGGGCAGTCCACCCTGAATTCTACAGCCACGAGCTATCAGCTCTGCTGACACTTGGATGACCACAATCGCTGATGCACTGGACCCAAAGAGAGAAAAGAGGAGAAGGACAGTGTAGAAGAGCTAAAGTCCATCGCCACAATGTCTCCAGCATCATTGAAGGACGAAAGACCTTTTGCAACACTGATTCTAAGCAACTGGAGCCGCACGTACGACCTCATCAACTGACACTGTGGGGCCAGAGACGTCAGCCCTTCACTGTCCTTCATCAAAGCCACAGACACCAGAGTAGGAGAGCTAGTGCTCCGGGACATCGGGAACAGCAGCAGCAGGGGCCTTTGCCTCAGCTGCCCGTGTCCGGGGCATCATTCTTCTCCTCCACCCACTTAGTCCTCACAGCAACAGCCTTGGACCCAGTCGCCCGCCTCCTCCCTGTCCTGATCCAATCGTCTGGATACAGTGAGGCAGGCAAAGCCTAAGGTCCAACCTGGTGCAAGACAGATACCTCGACTGCGAATTCCCTTCATTAGCACCAGAATCTGCTATCGTTTTAGCTGGACGAGGATGTGAACGCAGATGAGGACATGAATAACTACGTCCTCAATCTACTAAGGTGAAGGTGGTGAACAGCAACCGGCAAGCTGAAGTCGAAGGGATTGCCGATGCTCCGGTGTTTTTCCATGCCCCGACCAGGGAACACCCATTCCACTCACCAGAGCTATGCCTCCCTACTGAACTTCCTTGGCAGAGCCTGTGGACGGGAGACACACAGCAACTAGAAAAGTACCAGACATCAGACTGCCTCTGTGGACTACTTCTAACGCATCAGACGGATCCTCCACCACATCTCCGTCCTTCAAAGTGGCAGACTTCATCCTTGTTCCCACAGACCGACGCCCTCCAGCCCCACATCAACCCAATCTATCCATTACATCGGCTGGCCATCACAACGCCGCTCGGATGTCTGGAAGTCCAGCACTGGTCTTCTACACCATCTAAAGATTCAGTGCGAGCCTCCTGACCTGCAGAGACAGGAGCACGGCGCCAAGGCACTCCACTCCTGCATAACATCGCGTCCACCAGCCCCAGCTGTTGACACTGGCCTCGATGCCTTCCAAGGAGTCAAAGGATCCCGTTACGAGCCTGGTCATGACCGGCAACTCAGGATGCAAACCTGGACAGAAATGGAAACGGGAGCCCCTCTGATCTGGACAGAAGGGGGAACGATGGAGATGGAGCATCCTGAGTACTTCCAGCCTCATTCAGGATACCATCTCGTCCACTGGGAGAAAGGAACGACAAGACCAATGGGAGGATTGAGCGACATCGATCAGGCTTTTGCATCACGACCAAGGAGCAGGAACTCATTGAGGGAGCTCCAATTCCCGACAGCTCCCATGCTCATCATGGAGCTACCGTGAAGCCAAAAGATCCCGTCGGAGGTCAAACTGCCCCATGCTGAAACCCTCCTGCACCGGGCGTGAAGGTAGCCGAAGTGGGCGGATTGGAGTTCAAACCGCCCTGTCCTTCACAGTAGCTATGGAGAACTCCAGAAGTATGAGAGGGGTAGGAAGAAGGAGTATGCCAAGGAGACCGACCCCACCACCGACAGCTCCTTCTCACCTGCTCCTTGGCCCGGCGCCACTTCCAACACCATCGGCATGGACAGCAGCTCCTTCTACTTGAGAGCGAGGAAGATGCCCTGGAACAGCACCTGGAAGGCGGTGTTGGCCCCCTGCACCTCGCCCCAGTCTACGCTCTATGCTCATCCCGGTCGCCCAGCCCTCCAACTAATTGATCGCCACTAAGGAGGATGAGCTAAGCACCACGTCGACGACACTCTAGTCATCATTCGTGAGGGGAGCCATAACCGCAGTGTGTGTACTAGGACAGGAACCACAGGAGGTCCTTCAGACACTACATCAGGTCCCCAGCGACGACTAGAAGACTAGTTGAACTAAGTGACGGTCCAGACCTGGACAATGTCACAAGAGGCACGTCCATGCTGGTGGATGACAGCTGGATCAATGGAGTCACTGACGTAGTGGACCCAAGGAGTTCTGGTCATCCTAAGTCATGGACGCCCAGCCCTGCGATTCTGCATCGCTCCGCAAGGAGGAATAACATAAGTGAGTGGGATGAGGACTGCCCCCGGGGGCTCCGAGCTGTCACCATCCTTGCCTGGCCTCCTCCTATCATCACGGTGAGCAGAGCTCCCGATCCTAGACTATGGGATGATGACACCTTCAATGAAGTCCTGAACTCGCTCTCTCCGCCTAGATCGTCTACACCACCCACCCAACATCTAGTAGCCCTCACACTGTAAACTCTTCGGCCTTCACTCTGGCCGTTCCGACCCGCCAGCTTCACCGGCCATCTCAACGTCGCCTGCGTCCACAACAGAACACAGATAGGGCCTTGAAGGATGGACAGTTTATGGGCCTACCTTCCCGTAAGCACCTCGACCGGAACCGGAGCAGCGATGAGGTCACTCACTGGATCTGACTTTTGGCAGCATCCAGAGGAACAGGGACAACCGCTGCTGATCAGCCGTTTCCTCACTGCCTTCAACAGCTCCGCCTCCTGCCGCTCTACCCTTGCAAGATCTAATCTTCAGCAGAGGTCTGATGATGAGCCGGAGCTAACTTGCTTTGATCACTCTTGCGGAACCTGGTTGGGAAGGTCATCCGGCCTCGGGACCATAACATACTGCCTGGCCCACGGTGCTGGCTGAGTCCCTGTGATGACCACATCTGGCAGTCACCAACGTCCCGCCCCAGCCAGACATGACTATCCCCCACCTCGGCTGCGACAACCTCTTCATCCTCACCAGGCTGGACAGGAGTCTAGCCGAAAGACCGGACAACTGACTCCACCAGTCAAGGACATGGGGCCTGATAGGACACCCAGCTATTTGAGAGGAGTGACACTGGGAAGAGTCTACTGGCATGGATGGACCTTCTTCTCTACCATGCCCTCCTGGATCCTGGCCCGTATCGACAGCTCCTGCCAGTTTGGAGGGAACGGGATAATGACATCTGGCTACGCATGCATCCGCTTCTGCGCCGGTCTTCGTAGTCAACTCATGTGAGTCGGAATGGACGGAGGTTCAGACGTATGGCCGCACACTTCCGCCTCTATGCTCTAACCCAGACTATCTGTCGCCTCCGCAATAGCGTCTGCGACTGCAAGCTTAGGCTACAGTTCCGCC
>JASANA010011744.1:0-11492 GCA_030248095.1 Ptycholaimellus sp. GST1_10 | reverse complement strand
CTTCTCCAACTGCCCACCCCCTAAATAAAAATCTTCTTCAACTGCCCACCCCCCAACTAGCGCAAAGCACAATAGGTGACCGCGGAGCGCATCCCCCTTCCACATTCACCTGCAGCAGATGTCAAAAAGTAAGTTAAGTCTGTGGTTTTCAATCATTTTCAAAATTAAGCTCAGATTTGGAACCGGCATATACAATTTGTGAACCAAAAACCAAGTCTTCTGTGCAAATCTCAGCCAATCAGCTGCTTTCACTTCAAATTTATTCAAGCACCAAGCACCATTTATTCAAGCAAATTTATTCAATTTATAAATGCACATTTGAATGCATGAAAATTTGCCACTTAAATGGACAAGTCTGTGGTCCCGAAAAGGTGATGTTTCAACTGCTCGGGGCCCAGTTCCACCACTCCATATTTGTTAAGACCACTCCATATCTTCCTAAAATCTTAATACCTTTCTGGGAATTCACCCGTTCTCTGCATACCCCATTTTTCAAACATTTTACCCAAAAAAGTGATGTTTCAATAGCCCCGACTCCAGGTCTACCCCTCCAGATCTTCCTAAAATGTCATTACCTTTCAGGAAAGTAATAGTGTCAAAATCCCTTGAGAATTCCCCCTTTCTCTGCATACCCCATTTTTCAAAATTTCTACCCAAAAAATTGATGTTTCAAATGCTCCGATTCCAGGTCTACCCTCAAGATCTTCCTAAAATATTATTACCTTTCAGGAAAAAAATAGTTCGTCAAAATCCGTTGAGAATTTGCCCGTGGACAGAATTTCCATATATATACTTATTATTATATAGTGGGTTATACTAACCCAAAAAGTATCTCTTATCTATATTTTACCTGCGATTGAAGTAGGGGAAATTTTTTATTTAGCTTAATTTGAATTCTACTTGCAACTGAAGTGGATGAAATTTTTTCTTAGCAAGAAAATAAGTTTTATATCTTAGAGTGTGAACTTTGTGCACTGTAAAATTATCGTCAGTCCAATGTAAAACTTGATTAATTAATGATAAGAGAGCACCTTACTTTAATGGCAATCGATTTGGTAAAAATTTAGTTGGCTCCCAAATTTTTTGCAGAATTTATCCATTAGTTGAAATATAATTTTTCTCAAGTTCAAAATATGTACATAGAATTAGACCAAGGCATATTTTTATAACCAATTGCAATTAATTGCAATGGAGATAGGTAGCAGAGACAGTTAAAATTTTTGAACTGCCGCCCAGGGCATGGCCTGGGGGCAGTACTAAGGAGTCACCTGGATTTGACCTGTGAGTCTATATATCTATATATGGATGTAACAAGGAATACCTCGGCGGTTTCTCAACCGATTTGGCTCATTTTTTCAGCATATGTCAGAAATGTTGGCCGCTTGCGGCCCTATTTTCGGAGCTCAGCGGAAATATTTATTTCTGGAGTTATAACTCAAAAAGCTGATGTTTCACTACTGAAAAAAACGAAATTTGCTTTTAAATATTATAGAGGCCATAGAAATGGCCCCCCTTAGGTAAAATTTGATGCTGATCACGAATCTGGACTCCAAATTTGGAAAAAAATTTGAATTTTTTCTCAAACCCAGCTAGTTGATGTTTCAAAATTCAAAATATTTCTTTCTTGAATATTAGCCATGATAATGGGCACCTAAGGGTAAAAATTGTTGCTGAGCTTGAATTTGATCTCAGAATTGGCAAAAGATCAACCATTGTTTGCAAAACTGGCAGGCTGATGTTTCAAAATTCAAAATATCAGTTGTTGTATATTAGCCATTTTTTTGAGCAAATGGGGGTAAAAATGGATGCTGAGCACAAATTTGATCTCAAAATGGCCAAAAATTGGCTAATCTGGCAGCGTGATGTTTCAAAATCCGAAAATTGCAATTATTGGATAGTAGCCGAGATTTTGGGCATAAGTTTTGAAAATTGGTACCCCCTAAGTTGAGCCTTATACACATGGGCGGCAGTTCAACAAATGGGCTCAACTGGTCGCCCGGAATTGAGCCCCATGTCATACTAGTACTTTTTTCAGGAGCTCAGATTTTATATATATATTAGTATTTTGGCCAGGTGCTCTCTTATCATTAATTAATCAAGTTTTACATTGGACTGACGATAATTTTACAGTGCACAAAGTTCACACTCTAAGATATAAAACTTATTTTCTTGCTAAGAAAAAATTTCATCCACTTCAGTTGCAAGTAGAATTCAAATTAAGCTAAATAAAAAATTTCCCCTACTTCAATCGCAGGTAAAATATAGATAAGAGATACTTTTTGGGTTAGTATAACCCACTATATAATAATTTCATCCACTTCATACAGGGGCAAGGCCCCTATGCATGGAGACGAAGATGGGGTTGGTGATCAGCTGCTTGTTCACCACGGCCAGGTGGAAGCCCATGAAAAACATACCATAATCTTCATCCCAAATTACCTATATGATGCTAATTGTAGGGTCAAAAACCCTTTAATATGCCTCCAGATGAAGTTGATGATGGGCTGCTTGTTCACCACGGCCTAGTGCAAGCCCATGGAGACCAGCTAGAAGCAAAGGGCTGCCAGGATCATAATCTACGTCCAAAATTACCTATATGATGCTATTTGTAGGCACAACAACCCTTTAGAATGCCTCAAGACGAAGTTGGTGATGACCTGCTTGTTCACCACGGCCTGGTGGAAGCCCATGAAGACCAGATAGAAGTAAACTGGCGCCACAATCGTATTCTACGAGCAAAGTTACCTATATGGTGCTGTTTTTTAGACCAAAAACCATTTACAATGCCTCAAGATGAAGTTGGTGATGACCTGCTTGTTCACCACGGCCTAGTGGAAGCTCATGAAGACCAGATAGAAGGAAGCGGGCGCCATAATCGTATTCTACGTGCAAAGTTACCTATATGGTGATGTTTTTAGACCAAAAACCATTTACAATTCCTCAAAATGAAGTTGATGATGACCTGCTTGTTCACCACGGCCTCGTGCAAGCCCAAGGAGACCAAGTAGAAGCAAACGGGTGCCACCATCGTAATCTACGTTCAAAATTACCTATATGGCGCTGTTATTTTGGCGAAAAACCCTGTAAAAAGCATAAATATAGAGCTGGAATTGAAAAACATGCAAAAAACCCCCAAAAAACTGAATTTTTACCCAAAAAGTTGATGTTTCGACCTAAAAAACGCGGAAAATGCAGAAACTAGGGGTGCCATGACACTCAGCGGCATCGATTTACCCTAGAACCGTTGAGATCCACACCCCAGATGTTGCCCAAGTGTCTGCAACACTTGCTGGACGGACGGACGGACGGACGGTCGGTCGGTCGGACGGTCGGTCGGTCGGTGTGCGCCCGGACACCGGACATTTTTTTTAAAAAGTTTTTTGGAAATAACTTTTTTAATAAGGCTCTAAAAAATTTTTGTCTAAGAAGGACCCCCCACAATTCGACCACGGCGCGTCGATTGAGCCTATTTGCAGCGTTCTCCGACGTCTGTGTGACGAGCTACAGCCTGCCAAACTTTGGGAAAGCTGCAATTGGTTGTGTTACTCGATAAGAGGGGCTTGGCGCTACCGCTCCGCTAACGCTCCGCTCGCGCAAGCCCAATATATATGAGGACAAAAGTTAAGTAACCTCTATAGACGGCATTATTTCACTTAATAAATAATGGCTGATTTGTCAGACACATAAGGACATTGCCAAAAATTGGGTAATTTTTGAGCAGTTTTTGGGGCACTTGAGCGATGATAAATGTTTTGATGTAACTGAATAATATGACCAAAAATGTATGATCAGTTCATAAAAAGTGATATCAAAAACTTAATGGTTAAGTTCTTAGTTAGCAACATTTGTCAATAAAAGCTGTTTTCAAACATTGCTTCTTCTGTGGTTGCCGTGGTTGCTTCCGTGGTTGTAATATAAAAGGGAGTTGAAAAGGAGATCAATCGCAATGTAGCATCATTAGAATTATTAAATTTTGCTGAGAATTGAGCTCGTTAGCTTTGGAAAAAGCGCCAATTTGGGGTCGTAATGTTATTTTTCCCAACTTTGCAAGGCTGATTGATTAATCTGCAGTTTGAGCACAACATTAAAGATTGTTTTTTTGAACCCCCTCGACCGGCTTGGCCGAGGGGGTTCTCTGAAATTACCCCAGTTTTAGGCTGGTGGCGCTATCTATGTCACGACTAGCCATATATATATATATGTTCACCCTGGGCATCCACGAATTCTCAACCAATTGACCCAAAACTTGGCAGGATTACGTATTGGCACTAGAGGTAGCCAGAAAAAGTTGGGAGTCTTGCAAAACTTTCTAGTTTTTGAACTATGGCAGCATTTTTGCAAAATTTTGGCCTTAACTATGGGGGAAAATCGAAAACACAAGCAATTTTGGCCAAAATCGAGTAAAATCCCAAAATTTTTGCATGGTTCAGCTGCTTATTTTTTGCTTAATCCGCGTATAAGGTTTTCATGGCAAAATTCGAAAATTTTTGGAACTGTGTCAACTGCGTTTTTCGAATTTTTTGGAATTTTAGTTTTTTTTGCAAAAAAAATAATTTTAAGTGTGCATGCATGTTTTTTTCATGCAATTACCTTTCCAACGCCGATTAGATCATGCAAAAAGCCCCAGTAGAACAGAAGTTATGCTCATTTTGAATTTCTACCCTCAGGCTGGCTGGTGGCAATTTCGATTTTTTGGCCCCTCGAATCCTAAATCCACCTAAAAACCATGCATGCAATGCTAAATTGACAATGCTAAACTCGCAACTGCATAAATTTTTGAACCCCCTCGACCGGCTTGGCCGAGGGGGTTCTCTGAAATTACCCCAGTTTTAGGCTGGTGGCGCTATCTATGTCACGACTAGCCATATATATATATATATATGTTCACCCTGGGCATCCACGAATTCTCAACCGATTGACCCAAAACTTGGCAGGATTACGTATTGGCACTAGAGGTAGCCAGAAAAAGTACTAAGTCCCAGACCCCAAATCCTATGAAACATCGCTGTTTTGGGTAAATCAGGTTAAAGTGTTATTTTGAGTTTTGAACCTGATCTTCAGAGCTTCTTAATGCAGTAAGTGAGCTTGCTCGAAATTATAATTTTTTGCTCACAAGGAGAGGGGGTTCAATTTAGGTGGCCTTGACTCCCCCCTCCAGGAGAGGCCACCGGTATACTTGTGTTCATAGTGCTAAAGAGGGTATCAAGATTGCATTACGTGAACTTTACTAAGAATGCAAACAAGGTGTTCTCGGCTGTTGCCAAGATGCGCGGCCTAACCTCAAGACACCACCTAGATGAAAATTCATGGCAAAATTCAACCGATCTCAATGAATAACCATGAATTATACATGTTCAATTTTTTGAAACATCAAGATTTTTGGTTTTTGACCATAAATAGAGCAATACTAAAAATTTCAAATATTTCTCTTACCAGCTTCAAGACATTACTATTTCGGACGTACATTCCACAAATCAGCTAATTTCATTGAAAAACCATAGACTTATGCATGTTCAAATTTTCGAAACATCAAGATTTTGGGTTTTTGACAATAAATCGATAAATAACAAATATTTCAAAAATTCCTTTTGCCAGCTTCAAGATATTACTTTGCCGGAAGTACCTGCAAAAATTCAGCAAATTTCATTGAAAAACCAGTAATTTATGATTTTTCGTATTTTGAAACATCAAAAAATTGAGTTTTGACCGAAATTCAAAAAATTACGCCAAGCGCCAAAAATGGTCCCGAGGCACCGCCTAGACGGACCTTCATGCAAAAAATCAGCCATTTTCGTTGAAAAACCGAGGAGTACGGGCCTCGGACACATATATATATATATTGGGCTGGCGCGAACGGAGCTTTAGCGGAGTGTCAGCGCCCAGCCCCTCTTTTCGACCTAGGTGTATGTTTTCGGGGTTATTGCTAGATCTCAATTTTGATAAGGCTGTTGCTCGTCACATAAAGCTCCAATTGCTTTAATTCTTTTTGCAATGGAAAGAGCAACATCGAATTGACTATAGTTTATCTTTTGACTTTTGCAAAAAACTATTTGTTTTACTATGAAAAATGCAAAAAACCATTTGTCCGAACTCCTCCTCCTCCTCCTCCTCCTCCTTCTTCTTCTTCTCCGCATCTATTCAATGGACGATAGTAGGTATTCAGTTCTTCCCCCCCACCACCCTTCCCCGGGTCACTGGGCCTCATGTATTTAGCTCTTCAGTTAATCTAAGTAGCCATATGCGCCAGTGGCGTAGTGGTGTAAGCAATTGGGCTGATGGACGAAAGTGAAAGGTTCGAATCCTTGGCAGTCATTCATTTTTATTTTTGTGCATTAAAGTTGGGAAAACAACTGGTACCATCGCCAGGCCAAAAATAAAACTATTTTTCCTGCAAAAATCGATTGGCCTAAGTATAAGTCAAGAAAATTTCTCAAAAAAATAAGTTGCCGATAAGTTTGCATTGTATTTTTCAATTTTAAATATTTTTTTTGTTATATTTTTTGAACAAGTTTTTTTTAATTTATTATTCTTTATATATCGAATAAAATATAAATTAAATATTTAACCAACAATATAAAATTAGAATTTATACATTTTATACTATATTAAAAGTGGAAGAAATATATGGTACCATCGGCAGGCCAAATGTGGGTCTCTTTTCTCCAAATTTTGTAATTTCCTCGAGCAAAAAGCCAAGGAAATACATCTACTACTAGTGTAATCTGCTGTGTCATCTGCATTTTGTTTTTGGGCGCGCATGGAAAGAGACACTGAACTGCGCGCCAAAAACAAAATGCAACTGTCCAAGCAGCAGATTCCACTAGTAGTAGATGTATTTCCTTGGCTTTTTGCTCGAGGAAATTACAAAATTTGGAGAAAAGAGACCCACATTTGGCCTGCCGATGGTACCATATATATATATATATATGCGGAAAGACGGACGCAAAAATGAGGTAACTGGTTAAGCTGGCCTTGGCCGCCCGCCGCTTCGGGCAGGGCGCCAGAGCTCCTCCGGCCTCCGGGCACGGGTGCTACGGCCCCTACGCTTCGCCTAGCATGCTTCGCATGCTAGGCTACGCTCCGGGGCCTCCGCACCCATGCCCTCCGGCCTACGGAGCTCTGACTGCCCTGCCCTCCGCGGCAGGCGGCCTTCGGCCGCGCAAAAATCTCAGTTGGAGCCTTAGTTTCTTCAAATTTGCTTTTTTATATTTATGCGTTTCTGAAGACCTTTTATGCAGCATTGGCACTTCGCAACAAATCTCCACCAGCGAATTGCTCTCTATTTGAAGACAAAAAATGGAGAAAGGCTAATGAACGCAGCGCTTAGTGGCAAATAAGTTTCGGAAGGCGTCGTTTCCCCTTATTTGCCTCCACTGGCCAATCAGATCGCCCATGGGCACTTCCGAGGCAAGTCCGAAAGTCAGCTCCAAATCTAAGTGCCCCCTCGTCCAGTGGAGGGAAAGTGAGAGGGCGTCAAAAGGATCAGAAGAAAGATTCTCAGCCACACCTACGCCTTAGCTTATGGCCCGTAAAATTACTTCCTCTCACCATCCCAGAAGTGAGGGGGACGGCAAATTGAGCCTCACTCCATCGCCTCCCTCTCCTCCAATTATTTTCCTCTCCAATTTACAGCCCGCCCCACTTCCAGACACAATCTGTGTCTTTTGCTGACGCTACAATTTCTAGCCTGTCTTTAGGACAGCCAGCGGCAAATTGCTGTCTTCAAGCTGCTGGAAGCAGGTGCTTATTTGAGGCGGGTTGGGATTGTGAACGGGAGAGAGAGAGGCGAAGAAAGAGAGTGCTTTTGGCCGGCGGGCATCAAAAAGTCTGCGCATTTGCTTCAGCGAGAAATGAGGTTAAAGCCCCCGTTTCCCCGTCGCCCCCAAGGCAGTCCAGTGTCTATCGCCTGCAATGGAAGATGGCTGCAGACTGGGGGACATGATGGGGTCGCCGCTGAACGCCTCGCTGGCGCTGAGGCCCTTCTTCTTCTCCACTCTCCTCGCCCTCGTCTCATCTCGTCAATACGGTACTCTACTCATCACTCCTCCTTTCAATCTCACACAATGCTCCACTAACAATTCCTGCGAGGTCGGAGGCCATGACTGTGGAACACCTGCCCGCAGCCTTGCATGTAGAGTGCCATTTTCATCTCATCACTATCCAAAAATTAAATTTGATGAATTATATTTTTTAAAAATTGGTGCGGTGCGCATGTAAATTGGATCGGGCGCCGGACATACCACGTCAGGTGAAAATTTGGGGAAGAGGGGGGGGGGGGGGCGGACGTACCACGGCCGCCAAGGGAAAAAATTGACCTGAAGGACCCTTAAACACCAAAAAATTTCTGCCAAAAATTGCCAATATTTGGCAATTTACTTGCTTTCATGTGTTTTTTTGTGTCATAAAACTAAATCATAAATTAGCATGTTGTAATGTACAATTTATTATCATTTATTTGGTAACATACCTAATATATCTGGTACCATCGCCAAGGCAAAAGTAAAGCTCTTTTCTCCCAAAAATCGACTGCCCCGAGTAAAGCGGCGGATGACTGAAATGTGCCAAAAACATTATTAGTAACAACTGCGCAGTTCTTAATGGATTAGCTTTAACATTGAGACGATTGAATACCTACTATCGTCCATTGAGCAGATGCGGAGGAGAAGAAGAAGAAGAAGAAGAAGAAGGAGTTCGGACAAACATATTTTCACAAGACTAAAATGCTACAGCATGAGAAGCTTATGAATTTGCGATCATCAAAAAGAAATAGACAAGTTGTAACACAATCCTAACTTATTTTGTTTTGAATTGTGATAAATTTTTACATGTCCGTTTGATTGGCTTGGTCCACTGTCTAAAAACTCCACTGCTCATTCATAAGCAGGCGGCAATTTATGGCAGAAATCCTTCCCAAGTAAAGTAATCCAATTCGTGTTTATCTTCAAGTTTCGTTTAACTTTTAAAAAATTTTCAAATTTTAATTTTTAAATAATTTTTTTTGGATTAATTTTTCGAACCCTAAGTCTCAAAAAGAAGAAATAAATGCCCCAATGCACAATAAAAATCGATCATATTTCGTATGTTTGCAAACTTGAATTTTACCTTTGCTTGTTTTAATTTGTTTCCAATATTGTTCAATTTCTACACCTAAAAGATAAGTTTTAGTTTTATTATAACTAAACAAGGTACTCTCGGCTGTTGCCAAGATGCGCGGCCTTTGTTCCAGATAATAAGCTAAGCAATTCCTTTTAACTGCTTTAAGATACTGCCGCAGCAAACGTATCTGCCAAATCTAAGCTGAGTTTATTGAAAAACCAGTAATTTATGGATGTTCGAATTTTTGAAACATCAAGATTTTAGGTTTTTGACTAAAAATCAAGAAATAATAAATGTGTCAAAAAATTCTATTATCAACTTCAATATATCACCATTAGAGACGTACACGCCAAAATTCAACTGATTTCATCGAAAACCCATCGATTTATGGCTGTTCAAATTTTTGAAACATCAAGAATTTAGGTTTTTGGCCATAAACTGAGAAATAACAAATATTTCGGAAATTCCTTTTGCCAGCTTCAAGATAGCACCTCGACGGACGTCCTGCCAAAAATCAGCCAATTTCGTTGAAAAACCAGTGATTTATGAATTTTCGTACTTTGAAACATCAAAAATTTGGGTTTTGGGCGAAAAACGCAAAATTACGTCAAGCGCAAAAAATGGTCCCGAGCCACCCCGAGACGGACCTTCATGCAAAAAATCAGCCAATTTGGTTGAAAAAGACCACGGAGTACGCGAGCAGGGACAGGTGTGTGTGTGTGTGTGTGTGTGTGTGTGTGTGTGTGTGTGTGTGTGTGTGTGTGTGTGTGTGTGTGTGTGTGTGTGTGTGTGTGTGTGTGTGTGTGTGTGTGTGTGTGTGTGTGTGTGTGTGTGTGTGCGAAACGGAGCGCGAAATCGGGGTAACTGCTTAAGCTGGCCTTGGCCGCCCGCCGCTTCGGGCAGGGCGCGGAGCTCCTCCGCCTCCGGGCACGGGTGCTACGGCCCCTACGCTTCGCCTCGCGTGCTTCGCATGCTCAGCTCGCTTCCCGGGGCCTCCGCAGAGTGCCTCCGCTCAGAGAATGACTGCCCTGCCCTCCGCCGGCCAGCAGCTTCAGCAACAAAATTCAACAACTTTATTACGATGTATATTTATGGAATTTTGTCATTTTTACTTGCTTTTGTTATTTCTTATTAATTTTTCGAAAGTTTTTGTGCTCTTTGTGCCAAATTGCTGCCTGCTTCTGGAATGAGCAGTGGAGTTTTTAGAGCAGTGGACCAAGCCAATCAAACGGACATGTAAAAATTTATCACAATTCAAAACAAAATAAGTTAGGATTGTGTTACAACTTGTCTATTTCTTTTTGATGATCGCAAATTCATAAGCTTCTCATGCTGTAGCATTTTAGTCTTGTCTATATCTTGTTCATGTGGAATCTTGTTCATGTGGACTTTTACTTACCACATGAACAAGGCTTCAAACAGTCATTCTATTAGGGAAAATCCATCGTTTGGTCACAAGCTTTCAATTGGTGTATATATGTCCATGGTTTCATCCATTATCCAAGGCGCTGAACCTCGTCACATGCGACCACCCAAAAAATCGATCACCCATTCATAACAAGAGTAAAATGCTACAGCATGAGCAGCTTATGAATTGCCAATCATCAAAAAGTACTAGACAAGATGTGACAAAATGATGATAAATTTAGTTTTAAATTAAAACCATTTTGAGTTAAAAGTTTAAAAGCTTCATCTACAAAATCCACTGATCATTCATAAGCAGGCAGGCAATATTATGGCAGGAAACCGGTCGCCTAAGATTATTGCAGTTTTTGTTTTGTTATTCAAATTATTTGTTTAAATGATAATTTATTTGTTAACTTTATTTTAAAGCCTTTTACAAAATGAAAACAGGTCAAAGTTAAACCATGAAACAGATAGGATGAAAAAAGGAAAAATTGATCATATTGCAAATGCCAGCAAAATTTAACTTTACCTTAGCTAATTTCGATTTAATTTCAGTTTGTTTGGTTTATTTTTTTACGCCTTATTTTGTAAATTTATAATTTCATCATGACTAAAATTTCAAAAAATTTCTCGATTTGGATAAAAAGCATTTAATTCGTTTTGATATTTTTTCTTTCATTATTTATATTTTTCTATTTTATCTTTCACTAATTTTGTCCTCTCTCTGCCAAAATTGCCGCCTGCTTATGAATGATCAGTGGATTTTGTAGGTTAAGCTTTTAAACTTTTAACTCAAAATGGTTTATAATTTAAAACTAAATTTATCATCATTTTGTCACATATTTTGTCTAGTTCTTTTTGATGATTGGCAATTCATCAGCTTCTCATGCTGTAGCATTTCTACTCTTGTCTAAAATCTTGGCCATGTGGACGGCATATTTACTTGCCACATGAACGAGGCTACAGAACAGGTAATCTTCGGGAAGCGA
>JASANA010011741.1:0-10996 GCA_030248095.1 Ptycholaimellus sp. GST1_10 | reverse complement strand
TTATAGTTTCCAATTTCGGATTTGAAGATTTCGCCGATCAGAGAATCTACGCCTGCTCCTCAGATGGAGATTGCATCGCCCATCAGCTGGGGAAAGTAATGCTGAGAATGTTCTTTCGGCTGGGCACGCTTGGACTAGTCAGGAGCCATTTTCTTTTACCTATCTGTCCCTGTCACGGGTGAAGTATGTTAGGCGGTCTATATGCTGTACATCGCGGTGATGATTTCATCTGTCTTTCTTTATCAGCTTCATTCTTTCGCTGACTATTTTTGGTCTACTTTGAGAAAACCCTTTTGTCAAAACCTGCACAGAACAAGTGATACTAATTGGAAAATTTTTCATTTTTCAGGTTGGTTGCATTAATTTCCAAAAGCGATGCTCTGGCGAACCAGATTTAACTGGGAACAAAAAGACTGTTTGAATAAAGTGAAGGTGATAGGCTCATGCCTCTAGGGCTATCCAGTGCGCCAGAGGCTGCAGTCTCGTTCCTCCGATTCCTACAGCTTTGATTCCCAATCTGGCCAAGCGGAAACATGGGACAGAAAGAAGGACCTGCTCAAGGCTGAGGTTGATGACGCCTAGATCGAACGTTTTCTTTGGGCTGCGTCCACTCTCCACGTACTTGTCCTTGATCTCCACACGGTAGCGGCGCTGGCACGGAAGCTTCCCTCCCAGCAATGTGTCGTCGCAGTTGTGGTAGACCTGGCAGTACTCCTTTGCCCACAGTAGTTTAGCAAGATCAATGATAAATACCTTGAACACGGGATCGATGTCATCGAAGATTCCAACGTCACTAGCAGATCCCTCCAGCTTAAACTTGGCCTCCCCATGCCGGTCAAATTTCACCACCTTATCGTCCATCTTGTCGTTTATATTCACTGCATTCACTCTATCCCTGGGTCGCCAGAGGTTAAAGGCTAATATGTGGAAGCTAAACAGAGGCCGTCATCGTCGTAGAGCTTGATCCAGGCCTTGTCGCCTTTCTTAGCGCTGGGGCAGGACAGGACTCCCTCCACTCGCAGGGACTGAGTCTTCGCCCAAGCCCCGCACACCAGACACACCAGCAGAACCAAGCTCTTCATGCTTCTGCTCTACCACTGCTTCTTGTAAATCTAGCCAGCCTAAAACTGCCTTTATATACCCGAGCCTTCTGTCTGGTCTGCCCCATTGTAGTCGCCGCTAATGATTTGTTGATCCAGCATTCTGCTCAGGCTTGCCGTTTTTGTGCCTGGCTTGCGGGAATCGTTTTGGCTTCCACAAAGACCAGCCAAGGCAAACGATTTTGGCTGCGCGGGAGGAGGAAAGCAATTATTTCGGTGAAGGGAATTTGCGGCAGCTGCCTCTCTGAGTGGAGGAGAGAGGTGCAAAGCGTCCAAAAAGCAGCGCGGAGAAGCAATTGTGGAGGCAGTGGAAGAAAGCGACAAGTGGAGCGGCTGGGCCCTAATAAGCAGTTGTGGTTGGGGGGAGTGGAGCAGAGTTTGGGAATGAAGAGGGCATTGAGGGATTGCGGGAGAGTGGCCCTGGTGGACACTGGGTGAGTGCCTCCTCCCCCCTTACAGTTATGTCAAGTGCCGTCCATCCGCAACACTCACAAACTCCCCCTCCCACCCTCTCCCTCAGGCTGGACGCATCCCAGGCACTGAAGTGAAGCTGGAGTGCTTTTGTCCGTCGCTTGCTGCTGGCTCTCCAGAGGGAGGAGCTGGGCTGCAGCCTTGCAGTGTGGAGGGGAGTCTTTGCCGAACAGCTTGGCTGGAGGAGGAGGGGCATTGTCTCTGCCACTCTAATTAGCCGTCTTTAGGGGGCGCCCGCCACATTGGCCTCCATCTCTCCCACTTTTTATCCACCGCCTTTCTTTTCCTGCCCCCTCAGCCCCAATAACAATAAACAGCGCCCTGCTTTGCCGTGCCATTTTTACCGACATTGCTGGAGGGTGGTAAATTTGGCAACTTTGGAGGGCAGGGGATTTGAGCAATAGGATCGGTGTCTCTAGTCTCTCAGCGGGAAACAGGGCGTGAAAAATGCCAGAAGGGCACAGTGGCGTTTGCCTCCGGGCTCGGGGATGCATGGGAGAGGGAGTTTGGGAAAAGTGAACTGGGAGATGGGGAGAAGGGTGGGAGGCGGCGGAATATGCGGCGGCAGTGCTGTGGCCCGATGAGAAAGTCTTTACACCCCGCCGCCTCCAAAGCCCTTTTGGCCTCTGCATTGCTCCCCCAACACCCCTCCTCACCCCTCCCCCTGTCCCAACCTCCCCCCTTCCCGTCCCTAGGCTCCAATCCGCTCAGACGCGCTTGTGGTCATGGTCAAACAGTCTCTACCCCCCTCCACCCACCTTGTGCATACTTTTAGTGGGGCACAGGCAGAGGACATCCTCACTGACCTCGGCACTATACGTCCTTCCCTCTCTCTCTCCATTCACACAGCCCATGGGAACACCTTTTCTCTTTTTGGCCCTCTATTCCTTTGTCCTTTTACTACGTCCAGTTGGTTTTGGAAACCTCTGGCAGGAATGCGAGTGGGGGTTTATGATGGGCGATCAGTGGACATAGGCGCTTTGAGTTAGTGGGGCTCTTAACTGCACAGGGCCATTCTAGGCCAAGTGGAGGCCACCTGCTGTGAATGGTAGCCGCAGTGAAGGAGGGATTGGGGGAGGGAGGCTCCTGTCTGCTCTCCATGCACTCTACCAACGGCTCCCACCATTTCCTTCCCCCCCACTCACCATAGGTATGCACTGCCCAGTGCCCTACTTTTTGCTACACAACCGTTTGCTCTTCTTTTTCTTCCGATTCTGCTTTCTATCAGGAATTCCTACATGTATTTGTTTGCTCTTTTGCCCAAGTTGTGGTGTAAGTAGGGGTATATTTGCCGGTAAGGAAGAAGAGAAGGGTAAGTGAGTGAGTAAGTGAGTAGGTAGGTGGGTGGAGCAGTGAAGGTGGATGGAGGCAGGCTCCGCCCCATTTGGCGCCAATAAGCCCTTCCTTGCGGGCTTACGGCTCCGGGCCATATGAATGCCCTTCCCTCCCTCCTCCTCCACCCACCTGCCCCCCAAACCCCACCCTCCCATCCTCTAAGCAAACGAACGACCCACCTATTTCTGGCCTCCCCATAGGAGAAACCTTGGACTTAACTCTTTGCCAACCGCCGCCCTCGCTCCACACACACAGTTCAAACGTCGAGGCCTTGGAACGGGTCTTGCTGGCTGATTGATTGACACCGCCCCCATCGCCCCAGTCAGAGTATAATTAACGCGCGGCCAAGGGATGGGCTCTGATTTCCCGTGCCAAGCGTGCTCTGCCCTCACTCATCCCTGCCCTCATCTCTTCATCCATCTTCTCAGCCAGAGCAACTCGGTGAGGCACCTGTTCCCTGACGCCAGCCTTCTCGTCTCTCAGGCCTAGCCTGTTTTTGCTCTAGCTTTGGATTTTAGTCTGGTCGGAGAGGCCTGGTTGAGCTCTGTTTAGATTCCAGGAAGCCTAGCCAACTGGTTTTCGTTCAAAACTATTGTTCCAGGCTGAGGCTTAACATAGGGAAGAATGTTGGCTTGGCAGCAGTAGCAGTGGAGGCTTGGTGTGCAGGAAGGCTGGGAGCGGTGCATACATTAACTTGCCAGCTAGAAGGCAGTCAGCCACTGCCTAGGCACTGAGTCAGCGCAGCTTTGAACTTGCCCAGCTTGTTTGTTTGTTTCTGGGCCTACTATGGCCTGGCATGGCCTGACCTGAGTCAATGAAAATGCAGCTTATCAGCCTGCCTAAGCCGCCTACGCAGCCACGCCCCATACACCTCGCATGCCTCTCTGCCTACAACACCTCCAAACGTCACATACTCTGGAATTTTGCCTCCCCCTTTTCGTGCCAATTTTTTCAATATTGTGTCTTTTTCCGAAAAACGATTGTATCACCACAATCTTCGCACTGCTCATCAGTGTGTGATTGGGCGCGAAGCATTTCCGTGTGCTGCCAAACCAGTTTGCCGCAAATGCTGCCTTTGTGCTTCCGAAATAGGCAAAGACTGGCAGACACACGCGCGTCCTTTTTCGAAAGCTCCTCTTATCAAGATGAAGCTGGTGTGCATTTGAGGCGGCTAGATTGGAGCTTTAGTGATGAAGGATGAGGGGCGGTCGACGGCGTCGCTGCCGGTGCCGGCGGGACTGCGCCTTTGGGACAAGTCGGGGACCGGAAAACAGCCCAACAAATTCGCCTCCGTCTCCAGCATGAAATCTGCTCAGGCCCAGCGCAATCTTTGGTTCACCCCTTCATCCATCATTTATGCATCCTGAGAGGCAGAAAAGTTACAGAATCAATTTTAGTTTAGTTAAAGACTTGATTGCTTTTCTGTCATCCAGAAGATGAGAGTAACATGAGTTAAGAAGGGGTAGAGGATAGGTAGTGGGTTAAATTGATGGGGAGAGGGGCTGCTAGGAAGGGCAGCGAGGGAGGCGAGGAGGACCTGAAAGTGTGAATGGTATGTGGCGAGGAGTGAGGGCGAAGGAGGGGAGGTGAGATGGGAGGTTTCTTCTGGCCAGGCACTTGAGAAGGGCACATCGCTCAATATCTGGCTCATGAATTGCCCAGAGGCAGAGGAGGACGGGGGCGCCCCCACTTCACGGACCTTCATTTTTCACCCTGCAACCCCAGGCCAGCTGCCACCCTTTCTGCAAATGCCAAGGGGGCTGGTAGGAAAGGAGTTTCTATAGCCTAGAAGCTGGGCAAGAAAGGGCCAGGTAAAGCAGCCTATCAGCCTCTGAGTCATCCTTCCCTGCTCCCTCCAGTCACTCTACCTCCCTCCACTGCCCCTGGAGACGCAGACAACTAAACCCCTGGAGAGCCGTACACTTATTGCACCATTTCATCCATTCCTCCTAGAGGTGGTTGGAGAGAGGATGAAGTGAAATGGCATTTGCAGGCGCTCGGACGCGGACTGGAGCCCGTCGGGAACCGTACGCAGCTCCACCAGTTCCGGCATTTTCCCATCCAAGGTTGGCCTTTTTTGGGGCCCACGAACGATTCGGTTTTCATCTCATCCGGCCTGCCTTGGAGTGGAGGGCCTGAAGTAGGAAGGGGGGCACTTGTGTGCCTTGCTCGGATGAGGTTGGGGTTTGGAGGCTCAAGGTCGAACTTTTGTGACTTCCCGTCCGCCCCTCGGTTCCCGGGCCGCCGCCCTTCCATTCCCCTGCTCTCTCTCCCCATCCCATTGCCCCTGAAACCCCCTCTTTGCTCCGCCCCCCCTTGCAGTGCTGCCCGCAGAGCATTCAAATAGGGACAGGTTTGGCGATGTTTGGGCGGCGTGTCCGGATTTGCAATTAGCCCTTTCAGGCCCCCGCAATCACAAATCCCCCACTCCCCCACCCCCATTCACACCCATCCGCATCTCTGTTGCAGTCGGGGACGCTGACGAGAGGCAAGGCGTCCGCCAAGCGCCTGGAACCCGCCCGCACCGCCCACATCATCCACAACCTCCGCCAAGGACTTCGGTTATCCTCCTAGTCCTGAGCAGAGAGGAAGAAAGGGGAGAAGGCCAGTTGTGTTTGGCCATTTGCGGCGGGGGAGAAGGGGCGGAGTTGTGTTGTCTGCAGAGGCAGGTCTGGCCTTCTATAAGTCCAGAATGGGAAACCTGAGCCAGTCCTTGCCTGCGTTCGCTGCCTGGGAAAGCGGGGATGGGGGGCAAAGAGATTGGATGCTGGGGCACCTGGACTCTGCTGACCTGCATTTCCTCCTCCTCCCTCCACTTCCCTAGCCTTCATCGGCTGGGATGGATAGGTGGGGATGAGAGGCGCTAAGCGGGGAGGGAATTGGGGAAAGGAAGGCCGTCCCTATGGCGCGGCCGAATCTGGCCCTCGGGAAGGCTGTTCTCCGGAGGCGGCAAATATTGACACAAACTTTTGCCTCCTCTCTCCCTCTCAGGCCTTCTCCCCCCAACTGTCTGGCCCCCTTTTCGCCGCGCGAATTCACAGCTCACCCCTCTCACCTCTCTCTCTCCTATTCGGCACCGTTTCCCCCTCAGCAACGCCGTCAGTGCCTGCCTTGCACCTCCCCCGACCCCCCGTGACAGAGAGCACTGTTTGCTTTGCCCAACGACCCTTCTTCCCCAGCCCCGACCCCTTCGCCCCCCTCCATCAGTGGGCCTGAAAAACCAAGCAACACACCCCCCAGCCCCGCAGCCCTGATCCAATCAAGACAGCTGGTAATCGCCTGATGGCCCAGAAGACATCTCTATCTGGCCGCCAGCCATGTGAGGGGAGGGGAGGCGAGTGAGGGGATGGGAATGAGGGGGCATGGGAGGGGAATTGGGGGTGTGGGAAGGTACCTGAGTGGTATGTAGAGCAGGGCAGGGAACGGAAACAAGAGCTTTGGGCTGGGATGTGTGTCGGGAGAATGGCGCAGGTAGGACTGGGGGCTTAGTTGAAGAGGGCTGCGGGGTTGAGTCTGGCGCGCTGCAGCCGTGGAGAGCAAACAAATCATTTCATTGCTAGAGTGCAGCAAGGCTTTCTCTCCGATTTCCGTGCCCTCCCTCACCCAGAGGTGTGCTGAGTTTCAGGTCCTGTATCGAGGTGCGCACTGCGGAGGTTGCCATTCTGCAAAGCAGCCTCGACTCATTCTCCACCAACTCCCTCAGCAAAACCCGCCTCCCGGACTTGGAAAAGGTTCCTTGTCATCTCCATTCCAAATGATACCGAGTACCTCCAACTGCGGCGTATTTCTGTCAATCAATAATTTTGAAAACTGCAATTCTAACTAATGAAACAAGCTGATAAAATAATTGCAGCAGCTGAAGAGCTCAGAGCGGGAGCTGAAGTTCCTGGAGTATCAGCTGAGCCGCGTGGACGAGCTGGGAGAGAACTTCATCGTCCAATCCAAGCTACAGCAAGGTTCACATCCTGTTCTCTTTCGGCAGCCAGCACTGCGCAGCCTGCACGCATGAGTAGCTACTGAACGCCCACTGCTCCACTGGGGCGGGGTAGAGAACAATGCCCGTTCGCCTGGTCTAATCCAGAATGCGATGGCTGCTGGTGTTCCTGTGTGGAGAGCAGAGGGAGGGAGGGAAGGAGTGTGTGCTGTGAGAAGAGGTGAAGTGAGTGGGAGGGGCTGGGCGGTGAAAGGGGAGGAGACAGAAGGAGCAGCTCTTTCCCATTCTCTCTGTCTGCCCTCAAGGAAGGAGACCATGCATGGCTTTCGCTTTTTCTCTCCCTCCTCTCCATCCTCCTCCGCCCATTGTCCGCCCTTATTTGATCTCTTCACTCTCGCCTTTCTTGCACCAGCCCACCTAAGAACCGAAGCTTTAGGGCCGTCCTTCCAGCAAGGACGAAGGAATGAGGATAGGGAGTTTGCAGGACGTGAGGGAGTAGGGGAGGGAGTGGTTAAGGTCAAGTAGGTGCACTGCTCCTCTAATTGCCCTCTCTTTGCCCCGCCGAGACCGCGATTAGCCCCTGTTCTCCCCTGGCCTGTCCCCTTCTCTCTCCCTCTCCGCCTACCAGCTGGCACTGAGTCTTCGCTTAACGAGCCGGCCCACAAAGCTGCTGCCTCTCCCCCCTTCCTCCAACAATTATGCCTCATCTGCCGCTGCCCAAATGTTCACTGCGCCGTTATTGAACCCGAATTAGGCGGAGAGGCAATTGGCAGGCGCGGCCAAACTCGCGGCGGCCTACAGCCGGAACGGAACCTCCGACAAGGACGTCCTCGCCACCCTACGCATCGACCTCAAACACCTGGCCAACCAGCTGGACTCCATGGAGGCCGAGACCCAGCGACTCATGGGCTCCTTCCAGATTCAGCTCCTTGGTTTGCCTAGCAATCCTTCGGTCACCATGAAGAGGGAAGGGAAAGGAGAGATTTGAGGCATAGCGGGTTATGCTCGAGTTCGTCCGGGCGATGTGTTCGAGGTGAGCCTGAAGCACGGGGGCCAGAAGTGGAAGGCGCGCGGGCGGACGGGCTCCAACAAGTCCCAGAACTGGGACAAGACCAGCGTCGTCTTCAAGGCCGTCCCCGACGCCTTCCTCCTCATCAAGGCCTCCGAGGTTCCTCCTACCTCTTTCTCTCCCTGATTCTTGAGCTGAGGAAAAAGTGCTCTTAGGTGGGAATGCTGGGACAGACAAAGACGCTGGCAGAGCAGAGCTGCGACCCCGTTCAGCTGCTCTCGCCGGAGCCACAGACGCTGAGCATGGACCTCAACCTCCATGGCAGCCTCAAGCTCAACCTTTCCATCCACTGGATGTTCGTCTTCTCTCATCCTCTTCATTGCTCTGCTTCGTAGCACCCAGTTGGATGCAGAACAATGGAGCCGGGTCTTCAGTCGGATTTCAGCGCCAGCAGACGCTCTCTCGGCTCTCCGCTCATCAACCGCGACAAAAGCCCCTGTCCCAAGTTGGCCGCTTCTACTCGTGCTCAATGTTTGGAGCTAAGTGGGGCAGAGTCGTGGGCGGATCTCAAGGGATTGGCCAGTCCGCTGCAGTCTAAGCCTCCCCTCCCGTCGCGGCTTTACAGTCACTGCCTCTGGAACTCTGCAGGCCAAGCCTTTGTAAACGACGGGGTCATAGGGGAGCTGATTTATCTGGGAACCTACCCTACCTACCTAGTGGCTTAACAGTTGACAAACAAGGGGCTAATCAAGGGGCAGTTGGGGCTGCTTATGCCAGAGCAGAGGCTGATTGGAGGAGTGATTGAGGATGCGGAAAAGTGTGGGCAGTCCAACGACCCGTCGCCCCGTCTCCGTCTACTACACCAGCCCCAGCGACCACGCCTCCCCAAACATGCCGCGCCCCTCTCTCAACATCGTACCTCTTTTCATCTCCTCTCTACTTCTACCTCAAGGATTTAGCCTATCAATCGTGCTCAATCCAATTATTCTGCCGATTGGAAGATGAGGGGAAATGAAGAAATGATTGTCAGCAGTTGGGAGCGCGGAACTCGCTGGAGAGCGGACCGTCGTCAAGCAGCTCCTCTGAGGGGCAACAGTGCCGAGGAAATGGGAGCTTGTCCTCCTCCACTGCTTCCTCTGACCTGCGCTCCGCTACTCATCGCGGAGCCTCCCCAGCAGCCGTCGGCACCAACATTCGCTACCAGCCTGCCGCAGTTTCAAGATCCATCGCTCACCTACCCGCCCTTACCAACCCATCTGCTTCACCAAGGTACGCCAAACTCTGCAAACATCATTTAAATTCTAGTTCTTATTCTATTCAATGGCCTGAATCTAGGAATTTTTTGGCCCATACTTGAAAGAAGTGTTTAGAGGAAAGCACTTCGGAATTTCATAAAAGCTTGAGCTCTGTGTGGAAGGAAAAAACTATATTCGATTTTCGACGTCATTCAGAAAACTCCAAGCATTGAGTTGAATTGTCAGTTTGCTGCGCAGCAGCGGTCTGATCCCAGCACTGCGAGCTCTGAAGCCAGTAATGGAGGCCGTCCTCTCCCGCTTCCCCGACCTGGAACCCCTCAGCGAACTCATCCTTCAGTGGGACGCCTATCTCAAGGTTTACTCTTCCTTGCATCCATTCCCTATCACCTACTCAAAGATGGACTTTGAGAAGCGAATGCTTAGCGAAAGCTTGGGCGTCACTCCACCAGCACCCCTGCGCGGCTCCCAGAACCTGGAGAAGAGCCTAAGCCGCCTCGGCCTCACCGGACGCTATCACTCCCAGTGGTACGATGACGATGCCTCTGATTTGGCCAAAGCGTACTCTTCACCTTTCTCTTCTTCCCCTTTTACACTCCCCCCATATTCTACCGTTTTGAGGCCGTCAGATGGGACGCAGGACTCCGGTTTCGACAGCGTCGGCCGCCGCTTCGGCTCCACGCCCTACCTTCACGAGGCCGGACTCCACTCACCACCCAACAGCGAACATCAGCACCAGCCCAGTCTCACGGCCTTCAGCCCTGCCCAGCGCCGCTTCAAGGCTCTCAAGGGCGCCCGTCGCAAGTCCCTCGGCTCCGGCCTCGAATCCGTTAGTCCCCCTCTTCTCCTTTCCTTACCCACCATCCAGCAGAAAACGGTGTTTTCAGTCGGTGGCCTCAGAGCAGGAAGGCAGCCTGCCGCGAACTGGGGGGCGGATGGGCGGGAGCACAGGGTGTGTAGACTTGGACGCCGTTCTGCTGCACCACCTCCGCCACATCCGCTATCACCTGGATCGCATGCAGCAGGCACAGGGGGCCCTCAGAGCTCGCGCCGGTGAAAGCCAGGCTCTGCTCCTGGACGAAGTCCGAGTCTTGGAGGAACTGCTTGGACTAGCCCGCTCCCTCCCCTCCGCTCCATCTCTTCAGGTTTCTCACCAGATCAATTCTCACCACCAGGGCTGGGTGTGGAGGGGGAAATGTTTTGAGGAGCTGCTGGGGCGTCTGGGGCGGAATGGCGAGGCGAGTCGGCTTTGGGAGGCGGCGGTGGTAGCGATGCCCACGAAGCTGCTGGCCCCCGCGCACCTCATCCGCTCCCAGCTGGGCAAGTCCTACGGCCACATCATCCGCGCCAAGTACCCCGACCTCGTTCAGCCCGGTATTGCAAATGGCCCTTCTCATTAGCAAGTAAATAGACCTTCCCCATATCAGCGTTCGAAAACCTGATGCGATGGATGACGGAGGGTTGGGAGCCGGAGACGGTGAGCGTGTTCCAGTTCCTGCAGGCCTTCGAAGCCCAGCACATACCCTCTTTCATGGAGAGCCTTGCACATGAAAGTTGGCCTCCCTCATTCCAGCCTCCACTAAGTATTTACATTTATCTGATGCAGGCTGGATCTGTGCCAGTCTGGACAGCGGGCTGGTGGGGAATGTGGAGCATGTGATGCGACGTTTGCGCCATGTGCCAGTCCTCCCGCCTCTGCCCTGCCTCGCCTCCATCGCCCGCCTCGCCAACGTCTCCTCTCCTGAGCTTCGCCGTCCAATTGGTACAGTCATTTTCCATTATTCTTTTAAACTTTGTCCAGAAATGATGACAAAATTGAAAATGACCTAAAAAATTAAACCAAACCAAAATAATGCTAAATTGGATGAGAAAACAGGCGAGTTACAGAAGGGTA
>JASANA010011739.1:0-15801 GCA_030248095.1 Ptycholaimellus sp. GST1_10 | reverse complement strand
TATAGCCAAGGAAAAGGATTATCAAGAGAGCTTTCCTACATCAGCAACTTCGACTCGCTCTGCACAGCCTCGCTGCTCGACCTCTCCTTCTTCATCTTCTTCATCCGCCTCAACTTCGACATGGACTTCACTGACAAGAACGTCCTCATCAGCCCAGCAGACCCACTCCTGCGTGGTCCTGGATGACACTGCCTGCGACGACCTCATCTGTCCAGACAACACTCACCACTCCACCTGCCTCTGTTGTCAGCAGTGCCACAAGGTCCTCTGCATCAGCGGAGTGGGCGTCTACTTCATCCCTGGTGGCTCCACCTTCATCACCCTCTACAAGACCGCCCTCCATGCCTTGCGCTCTTACCGCATTGATCCCACCAACATCCTCCCCTGCTACACGTGTCCATGCTGTGAGCTGGCCAATGACTGCGAGCCTCGTCCTCTCGTCAAACAGCTCTTCAACCAGAAGCTCTACCCCAACTCTTCTCGCACCTACTCTTTCATCCGCAAGGCCATGCCCCAGCTCACCGTCATCACTGACAACCTCAGCACTATGCATGGACCATCGGATGAGGTCAATTTGGAGGAACAGGAGGGAGGAGCGAACCTGGAGGAGGAGGGTGAGATGGGCAAGATGCGGACGCTGGACAAGCCCGGGTCTACGAGCACTGCCAGCAGCCCCGCATCTCCAAGAAGCAGTACTGGCAGCAGCATCTGGTGGATGCGCGTCTCGCCTATGAAACCATCAACGCCCATGAAGCCACCACCGAGGATGAGAGGAAGCAGGCCCAGACAGGACCTACGCCATGTGGCGATTTAGCCTGAGCGTGTGGATGAGCATTTAGAGGCAGAGAACCAGCGAGAAGAGGCAACAGCCCAAGCCCAAGTGGAGGTGGAGGAGGAGGAGCGCCAGCGAGTCCACGAGCAGGTGGAGTCAGGCCAATTGGGAGAAATGCCTCACCGACATTGCCAACCCCAACCGTTCCATCGTTGCACCCAACCGTTGCAGCAGTAGGCATAGATTGTAATTGCTGTCACAATTCCAATTTGTGACTGAGAGTCATTAAGGGTGGCGTATAGATTTTTTAACATTGATTTGTCCAAGGCTCTCAGCACTATGTATATAAGGCGAGGGTTTTCATGGGCTTGATTTAGGTTATCAATAATTGGTTGTGTACCCTCCTTGGAGAACTTGTAGGGTCTTTGTGAGCCGGTGCTTTTTACCATGGCTTCGTTTACGCCTAGGAAATGAATATCTTAGGTATGGGTGGTTGTTTGTAGCATTAGGTTGTATTCCATCTGAGATATTACCATACCCTCGAATATCTTCATTGAATCCGAATGGGCATGCTGTATTGAGAAGTTTGCTCCATCTCAATTCTTTTTCAAGTAGTTCAATTCTTTGCTCGTTTTTGTCTTCTTTTATACTCCTGTCAATTATCTGTATGGTTAAATCATCTTCTAAATTACATGGCTAGACTCTCGGAAGTGCTTCTATAAGTAAGAACCTTTAAATTTATCACGTTGATTTATCTTTGATTTGTGTTCTGAGATTCTGTTTCTAATGTTTCGAGTGGTCATGCCAATGTAAAGGTTCTGATCCTATTCTGAGCCAATACAGTAGATCACACCATTAGTGTTGCAATCCCCCGGGGGGTAAATATGGATGGACAATGTATGGATTTCTTATTGAAGGCTATGAATGTGAAGCAGCAAAATAAACGGTTGAAAAGACTTTTTAATCGGAATATGTTCATAATAATATGCGTTTGTTATGCAGAAGGAATAAACCCGCGTTTATACTCTGGATTGTCAGTGTTCTCGTTGAAGTGCATGAATTTTGGAAGGATCCAGCTCGGACCAGACCTTGGTTTGGTCATGAACCGTCAGCTTGTCAATGCCCTTCTGCTTCACCTTCAGGCCGAGCTGCATGATGGCCCAGCGTTTGGCCTGGAGCTTTGATATCTTGAAAATGAGAAGGTGAAATAAAGGGAAGGCAGGGCCTTGAGCTGGCGATGGATTTCATTGGCTTCAGGGGTCAGGTCGGGGAGAGGCGGAGACTTTGGTGCCGGGGGAGTGAGGGTTTTCGGTGGCGCGGAGCTTGGCCAGGGAGGCGGCCAAGAGAGAATGTGGTTGACGTCGGAGAAGTTGGCGAAGGTGACGAGTCTGCATTTCCCGTTCTCGACGCGCTTGATGTGATCACCAATGGGCACCTTCCCTCCTCGCGGGGTACAGGCCTGCGGCTTCGAGCACGTCGCCGACGTACTCATGCAGGGAGCAGGTGGTCTTCTTCTCCAGGCCGTAGAAGCGGGCTGACGGAGACGCCGGATGAAGGCCTCCTTTTTCATCACACGCTTGTTCAGGCTGTCCAGAGTCAGTTTCCCCGTGTTGGCTTTCTGTAAATTGTAAGTGACGGATTGCAGGTTTTGAAGACATTGTTTTGTGGATAAAGATAAAGAATTATAATTGTTATTTGAAAAGAATTTTAAGTTTCTATAGCTCGGCCAGAGGCAGAGCTATAAAAGGGAGGATCGGGCAGCGCCCTGTCTCAGCGGGCATAAGGCCCGGGTCTGTTCGCGGGCCCCGAAGCCCAAGTTGTGCTGGTGTGAGCGAAATCACTCACCACCAGAGACTGTCTTATACTCCAGAGTGAGTGGGAAATTCCGGAAATGAATTGAGATTTGAAAAGTGAGGTTTTTCAAATTACTGAGAAAAGGAAAGATCCTTTATGATGAGTAAGAATAGCTAAATACAAGGAGGGAGCGGGACTTTCGTCATTCGCATCACCGGCTTGTATTTAGTTAGTTCAAGTTTTGGCAGTGATGGGACAGGAAATATTTTTGAAAAAAAGGGGGGTAGGGGAAATTTTTTTCTAATGTTTTTTGCCTAGAAGAAAAAATGGGGTGGGGGAAATTTTTTATGAGATTTTGGCAAAAAAATTAAAGAAATTTACTTAAAAATGGGGAGGAAAGTGTTTTGAGCTGAAAAAGGGGAATTTAGACTGAGGAAACGAAAGCGAAGTTTTGCCGGGTAAGCCAGACTCCGCTGAGTCTTTGCTGCCCCCGGTTCGTCAGTGACAGACAGCAAAGACCTGAGAGGGAGGCTTGAAGAAGACTGCGGAGGTTTTATGTTCAGAAAACTTGGTGAGGGGATTGAATGTGTGCTAAAGAGAGAGGTTTCGGTGAAAAATAATTTAGTAGGTTCATTTCAGCAGGTTAATTTTAATTTTGCCTAGTAGGTGAATATAGAAATAGGGAAAGACCTTGGCAGGAGGTTCGGAGTTGTCCGGCTGTCCGTTGGGGCGTTTGTTGTTCCCTCCTCGCCGCCTTTGTTGTTGGGCATGTTGGATGGATGTGCGGCAGTTGCAGTTTTCGGGGCTGAAGATGGGCTTTGTCTCCTGGAGGCAAGGGTGTCTGGGCTAGAGTGTATTGTGTACGTTTGGATTATCGCTGGCTCTTGCTCCATTGTGATGCTCAGGCTGCGCAGTTCTGGCTTAGGAGGATGTCAGTGGTGGGCACTTGAAAGTGTCTGCAATAAGAACTGCAATGTCGGCTTGTTCAAGGTATCCTAATCGATAGAGGTTGGATGCATAGCGTCGAGAAAACTTGGCGAATGTGAACATTAGGTTTTTGATATCAAATGACTTGGCTAAGAATAGGTTGTTTATTAAATGAATTCTGGTTTCGAGGCTCGTCTTAGTTTGTGTTGCCTATTATTGGCTGAATCATATTGACATCAGTCACTGAATCATATTGACATCAGTCCCTGTCAGCTATTGGATGTAGCAGTGCAGTTTGAAGCAGGTTCGGGATTACAAAGAGAATCAACAAGTATATCTGGTACCATCGGCAGGCCAAATGTGGGTCTCTTTTCTCCAATACTTGCAATTGACTCGAGTAAAAAGTAAAGGAAATACATTTTATACTAGTGGAATCTGCTGCTTGGACAGTTGCATTTTGTTTTTGGCGCGCAGATCATTGTCTCTGTCCATGCGCGCCCAAAAACAAAATGCAGATGACGCAGCAGATTCCACTAGTATAAAATGTATTTCCTTTACTTTTTTCTCGAGTCATTCCTTTGGGCGGGGGAGGCGGACTGAGAGGGATGCGCTTGTGGCGCCCCTTTTGGGCCTCGGAGTCCAGGAGGCTGGCTGGGAGGCTGGCGATGAGCTCCATGTCCTCGGCCGGGAGTGGTTGGAGGCCGTGGAGGTGAGTGGGAGGCGGCATGGGGTGCTGACACCAAGGGAGTCCCTTGAGTAACTCTTCGACGCCTAGGGTAGAGGATAGTGGATGAGAGATGAGGATAAAAGAAGGAAGGGTGAAACCGGTGGCTTCGAACATGGTGGCGACCTTGCTAGGTGTGGATTTGGTGCCGGGAGCGGGGTTGGTGGCGACCTTGGAGATGGACTTGCCAGTGCCGATGTTGGGGACGGTGGCGGCCTTGGGGGTGGACTTGCCAGTGCCGATGGGAGCAGGGCGGGTGTTCTCTGTCAAAGACACTCCCTTCCCTCTCTACCTATTCACTCTAAGTAAAAAAGAAACCCTTGGCTGCCTCCAAGAGGGCAGCAAAGGAGAGCCCGCCGGCCCCTATCCGGGCCTCCTTCCCCGCCTCTGAGGCCCCTTTGACAACGCGCTTCTTAGCCTTGAGGACACTGGTCAGAGGGGCTGTGCCATGGGCCCCTTTGACAATGCGCTTCTTGGCCTTCCCAGGCCCTCCTTTAGCTAAATCAGCTCATCCTCCTAGGCTCAAAACAGGCCAACTGGCTTCGAATTTACAACCGTGGATGATGAACAAAGCAGCGGAGGCTTTGGAAGCCTTTCCCATAGTAAGCAGCTTACTATTCATCTTACTTATTATGCTGCTTACTCACTGTGCTTGCCGAACTGATCACTTTCCAGCATCATCATTGTTGGAGAATGGAATGTAATCATAGGCTTGTTTACGCGACATGCATTTCTGCACCTTTAAACTTTTGTTCAAAAATACATATTTTGCTTCAAATTATCAAGTTCATGAGCTTAGAATGTTTATTTAGTACCGTCGATAGCTGCAAAATTAGTTTGGAAGATTTTAAAGCAAATTGCTAGTTGGAATTACAGCAACCTTTCCACACGTATTAGCGCTTGGGGGAGGCTGAATAGAGTCTTGTAGTGCGTGTAGGAGGTCAGCGGGGGTGTGGCACAGTGGTCAGCATGCTCGGCTTTGGACTGATATTATGCCACATTGAAATACTCATTGTGCCATTAGCTGAGAGGTCCCAGGTTCGAATCCTGTCACCCCCAATTTTTTTGCATTTTTTTATTTTTTTATGGCATTTTTCAGTATGCATTTTTATGCCGATAAATTGAATCCCAATGCATAAAGGGTTGAATTGGATAAAATAGTCAAGCTAGGGCCAGTGTGGTGCATTACAGTGGGAACATAGTGAGGATCTCTTTAGTCGTGCACCGAAGGGAGAAATAGGAGGAGGACAGGGGCAGGTTTATAGACAGAAAGAACTGGGCACCGCTCTGCCTGCCGCATCAACTCAAGGTCAACGAAACTGGCTTGGGAAACACCACAGCGCACCCGCGGGCGGCCAAGAAGAGGTGGAAAGGAATCACACCAATATCTCAGGCAGGTGGAAGAATGGGACCTCGGAACTAAGCTACAAGCAGTACGACACTACTAGGGAGGGGGAAATCATCGCCTGCTCGGAATAGTAGCGTGATGGCTATAGTCCGTCGTAGGTGAGTACGATCAGGATCCGGCATCGCCTTCGGTCGTAGAGCAGTGTGGGTAGAGGAGGAAGCAGAAGTCGCTCATGCAGGAGTCGGTGGTAGATGAGGTGGCAGCTTCCGCGGATACTGAACTATCATCTAAGCTTGCATTTGCAAACGCTATTGCAGAGACGACAGATCATCCGGGTTAGAGCATAGAGGTGGAAGTGGGCAGTGCCGCACGTCTGACCTCCTTCCATTCCGACTCGCAGGAGCTGACTATGAAGACCTGTACAAAAGCGGATGTACGCAGGGCCAGACTTCGTCATCTCCGTTCATCCAAACTTGCTGGAGCTGACGACACAGGCCAGGATCAAGACAGGCGTGGAGCAAGGAAAAGGTCCGCCCATGCCAGTAGATCCCTCCCAGCATCGCTACTCTCGAATAGCCAATTGTCATGTCAGGCTCTGTGTCCTTGTTTGGTGGAGCCAGCTTTCCGGTCTTGCTTCTAGACTCCTGTCCAGCCTAGTGAGGATGAAGAGGTCATCATAGCCGATGTTGATGTTGGTCGAATCTGGTTGGGCGCAGGTCGTGGGCGACTGCCAGAGGTCGTCATCGCAGGAACTCAGCCAGCACAGTGGACTGGACAGTGTCTCGTGGTCTTGGGTCCGGACGACCTTTCCGACCATGTTCCGCAGGATCAATCAAGCGAGTTAGCTGCCGGCGTGTCCTCAGACCTCTGCTGAAGCTTAGCTCTGGCGAGGGTAGAGCTGTTGGGGGTAGAGTCGTCGAAGGCGGTGAGGGAACTGCTGTTCGGCAGCGGTTGTCCCTGGTCCCATAGACTATGTCAGAAGGTCAGATCTAGTGAGTGATCCCATCACTGCTCCGGTTCCAGTCGAGACGTTTACGGGAAGGCAGGCACGTAAATTATCCATCCTCCACGGCTCTGTCTATGTTCTGCTATGGACGTAGGCAGTGTGGAGACGACCGGTGAGGCTGGCGGGTCTGAAGGGCTGAGACGAAGGCCAGAGAGTTTGCAGCACTGAGGGCTATTAGACGTTGAGTAGGTGGTGTAGCTGATCTAGGTGTGGAGAGCGGGTTCAGGACGTCATTGAAGGTGTCATCGTCCCGTGGTCTAGGATTGGTAGTTCGGCGACGGGTGATGATAGGAGGAGTCCAGTTGATGACGGTGTCGTTTCAGGGCCCCAGGTGCCTTCCTCGTCCCACTCACTTATGTTATTCCTCCCTGCGGAGCGATGCAGAGTGGTAAGCGCAGGGCTGGGCGTCCAGGACTTAGGATGACCAGAACTCCTTGGATCTACTACGTCTGTCACCCAGTTGATCCAGCTGTCATCCACTGACGTGGACGTGTTTCTTGTGACTTCGTCCAGGTCTTGACCACTGCTTAGTTCGATTAATCCTTCTAGCCGCCGCTGGGGACCTGATGTAGTGTCTGAAGGAACTCCTGTGGTTCCTGTCGTAGCACACACCGCGGTTGTGGCTCCTCTCACGAATGACGATGAGAGTGTCGTCGGAGCGGCGCTTAGCTCATCCTCCTTAGTGGAGAGCAATTGGCTGGAGGGTGTGGTGGCCGGGATGGGCATGGAGTGTGGTGCTGGGTGTCAACATTGCCTTCCAGGCCCTATTCCAGGGCATCTTCCTTGCTCTCAAAGAGAGGGAGTTCCCATCCATGTAGATAGTGTCGGAAGTAGCGCTGCTGGAATCGACAACGTGACGAGGGCCGGGAAGAGGACGAGGGGAAGAGGACGGCCATGGAACAGGTGAAAGGAGCTGTCGGTGGTGAAGACAATCTACTCGGTGCATTCCTTCTTCCTGCCTCTCTCTCGCGTCCATAGTTCTCCAAGGCATCTCGGCCTCCGCCGATATCGGGAAGTATCAGCCAACTCCTACTAGCGGAGACTAGTCCAATGGATGCGGAGGCCGTCTAGTGTCCCGTTTGTTTTTGCAGCGATTCAAGATGATGAGCATATGAGCTGTTGGGCACTCTGAGCTCCCGCTCAGTCTTCCCATCAGTCTGATAGTTCCTTCCTCACAGTGGACAAGATGGCATCCTTGATGAGGCTGGAAGTACTCGAGGGGCTCCATCTTCCTTATTTCCCTGTCCTCCTAGTCAGAGACGTTCCCATTGGAATTCTTTGATTCCTTGGGAGACGTCGATGCCAGTGTTGGCAGCTTGGGCTGGCAGACGCGATGCCATACAGGAGCAGAGCGCCTTGGCGCTGTCGGCGCTGTGTTCATATCTCTGCGTGGTAGAAGGCTAGCACTGAGTCAATCGACGGTGTAGAAGGCCAGCGCTGGGCTTCCAGATGTCTGAGCAGTGGAGCGGTGCAGTGGAGGATCCTTCTGGCACGTTACAACTTCCGGATCCTCTCCTTCCTATTCCGTAGGTTGTTGAATGACTTAGGAGTGGTCATCAGCCCCCTTTTGTCTGAGTCCATGGACTCGATAAAGGGCAGTGATAGGCAGCCATTTCTGGTCAGGCCCGGCAGTGTCAGATGAAAGTGGAGCATGAAGCAGGTTCTGGTATCTTAGTGTTGACTTTGGAGACGTGACAGGCAAAACGGTTCAGCTCTTCCGGACTGCTTTTCAGCTCTCTCAGTTGAGTCCAACACCCAGCTTGGCATCCTGACTGATGATGGATCGACAGGGGCCATTAGGAGCTGGCATAGATGATTTGGGCTGTCCATGGAGCGGCGGTGGCCAAGGCCTAGTTCTTGACCTGGGGCCGATTGACTCCAAACGCTAGCAGCTCCACGTGTCTCGCAGTGGCGGAGTCCAGGGTGGGCAGCTCTTGGCCTTGGTGCTCTTCCCAGCACACTCCAGTTCCGTGGTATCCTCAGTGGCCAGCACTTCCTCTCTCTTACTGGGATGGGTGGAGGAGCGGAGGAATGGAGAGGCATCACTGGCAGAGCAAGGACTGGAGGCCTGCTTCTTGGTGGGCTGTGAGTATAGAGGTGTGGGGTACGAGGTGTAGGGTACCCTATCCCTCCCGGCCGGGCCTGGGCTGCGTTCCCTGGCCGCGGGAGGCACCGAGACAGCATCCAGGCCAACGGTTCCTGGTCATCTGTCTGCCTGGGGTGGTGTGGATGGCTAGCCAAGTGGCGCTGATGGCTGGGCCATGTAGGCCATTCCACGAGGGTAGGCCAGGCAGTACGGGTGGCCAGGCAATGGTGGCATGCCTGGCATCACGGATGACTATGCCATGCTGATGGTCTGGTGTGATGGCGGGCCAGACAGCATGGAGAGTCCGGGGCCAATGGTGAGCAGTATGGTTCAGATGCTCATGCGGTGATGTCTGGTCAGGCAGTAATAGTGTCCTAGGCATCGTGGATGGCTGGCGATACAGATAGATGGCCAGGAGTGATGGTGGGCCAGGTAGCGCCAATGGCCTGGCGGAGATGGTGGCCAGGGTTTGCCGATGGCTGGATGGCGACGGCGGGCCAGGCAGCACAGATGGCCAGGCAGCTATGGCAGGCCAGGTAGCGCCGATGGCCTGGCGATGATGATGGGCCAGGCAGCGTAGATGTCTAGGCAGCGATGGTGTGCCAGGCTGTGTGGACGGCCAGACAGCCCAGGCGTCCATGGCGGGCCGGATGGCGAAGAGGGCTAGGCGATGATTCTGGCCTGGTAGCATTGGCAGTCAAGCTGTGATGGTCGTCCAGACGGTGTAGGCTGTCAGTTCGTGCAAATGTCTGTGTGACGACGGTGAGCCAAGAGTGTGGATGGTCATGGATGGACGTTGTTCAAAGCATGATGGCGAGCTTGGTGACGAGGATGCACAGACAATGATGACAGTTGAATCTCTTCCTAGGCCGGTCAGCTCTGGTCTTGCGGTTTGGAGGGTGAGGATGGAGGTAAGGTGTCTAGAGTAGTTGTTGTTTGAAGCAGTAGTTATAGGGTGGTTGAATGGATTATGAAGATGGAGGGTCAGTGCTGCAGGTAGAGAGAAAGTCAAGCTCCATCTGGTCTCTTTAGCACCATTCAATGGCGATGTGTTGAGTAGCAGTTCCTGCCGTCAAAGCACCGCTCTAGTATCTTGTGGAACTCGATGGGGATGCGAATGCCGTGGGGTTGTAGGACGTGATGCCAGGTCTGGTACCTAAAGCGGTGGAGACGGACGCCGTGGCAATTGTCGATCTCGATGACAAAGTTTCGTCATTGTGTTTCAGTCGCCGGCTCCTCCCACGCTGCTGACGACTGGCCGTCCTCCCGGTTCTGGGTGCCTGCCTGAACGGCAGCCGTTCGGGAACCGAGGTGGAGGCTAGGGGGCCCATTGAGTGTTGGTGGACTGGTGATGGCCACCTTGGGGCTAGAAGGTAGGTGGACGATGCGTAGGTGGACTGCTTTCTGTGGGGGACTGACTCTGTTGAGGTTGATCATCCAGGGTGGGTGTGGAAGACTCAGGATCCCGGTAGCTAGACGGTCCAGCCAGGGAGAGTTGGCGTAGTGATCCTTGAGACAGATGGTTGGGAAAGGACCAGAGAGGTCGCCAATGGCTCTCCAGAATTCAGTGGGAGTGAAGGAGGTACCCATGTCACGACAGGAAGAGAGATGTACTTCAGCCAAACGGCCTCGTCGGGGCATGATGAAGTTGAAGAACATCTGCTTGGGGACTCCCTTGAAGTTGCAGAAGTCAAGGACGAGCGCCTTATTGTCTAAGCACATCCTCTTGAATATCAGCAGCATCGTCATCAACCCCTTGCCACTCAAGCTTTGCAGTACTAGCTTGTCTGCGGAGATGTGCCGAAAGTATTTCATGAGGTGTGGCATCTCAGCCCCCAACATCAAGTCGGTGATCTTGAGTGTGGTGCCAACTATGCTCCTGGTCAGGCTCATTCTCTTTTGCTTCTTGATTCGTCGCGTTCCCTCTGGTTGTTTGGTGGTCGAATCAAGGACGGGGGAATGGGGAGAAGGGGAGGAAGGTGGTAGTGGGTAGAGACGAAGCATCTTGGATGGTGGCTCGTCGTCCTCATCTTCCCCCGGAATGGCTTCGTTGATGAACTTCTCCAGTTTGATCTCCAGTCTGTTCTGCGACATTACTGTCAGTGAGCGGAAGTGGACCTTGGGCAAGGTCCCCCAAGGTGCTTTGTCCACTAATCAATGCCACTTGCGGCATACGAGGCGAGTGCAGGCGAGGCTGTGTCCATCTAGACGTTGTAGGATCAATTCCAACGTCTCATTTGGCAGATCGTCGAGTGTGGGCAACGTTGTGGTTGGCGCTGCTATGGGGAACGTGGGGGACGGGTACTGTCCATCCTGCCCCGGCTGGGCCCCGGATGGGGGAAGTGGGTCTTCCGGGACGTCTGCACCCTCTTCTGCGTCCGCCTCGGTTTGGAGTTGTCTTTGGTTGAATCGAAGCTGTTGGTGGTGGCGTTGGAGGGCTGGCCGGTGAGGATGGTCCGGGGAAAGCCATTCCAATTGATTTTCGATCAAAATAATGGCTAGCACCATGTGTGCCAGCTCGACGTAGTCTCGGTGGAAGGGGGTGGTGGATTGGTCTGCAGTTGGTTGCTGGTGGTGCCATTCCCAGTAGGACCATCCCCTGTGACGGTAAATAGTTTGGTATTGCTAATGGCTCCAGTGTCTGCCTGTGTGATCTCGAGAAGGATGCTGGCTTCGCGGTAGAGTATGTCGCACAAGCCCAGGAACTTTGTCAGTTCCTCGCTGCTGTTGTTGTGGACAAGAAGGTTGCCCACGTTTGTCGGATCGAAGGCTCCCTGGGCCACGAGCTGAAGCACGATGGAGTACCAAGATGTGTCACTGGTGTGGGCACAGCTTGGGCAGTGATAGGTCGCTGAAGGGTTCTCCAACAGTCATTGGCAGACTATCATGAGAAATCCTGCATCCGACTGTCCTAGGATGTGTTCCAGCTCCTCCTGAAGGCATGCCAGGCATTGGTGTCGAGGACAGTTGCTGCAGCAGACTCGGTCAGCTGGAGCGACAATTGCGACGCACTGGTGGCAAATAGAGACCGCAGAGGCTAGGATCGTAGACATGATGGCACTTCGCGTCTTTGTGATCCAGCGTGGTGGGTGCAGTGGCTTGCGAGCTCGTGTTCAGGTTCCAGCTACAATCAGGCTCTACCTTAGTTTCTCTTGTCAACTTGGAGGTCGCGAGGCGCGTTTGGTTCTGCGAAGAGGTTTCCTTCGTGAACAGAAAGGCACAATCGTTGGCCTTCTTGGAAGCAGTGCGAAAGAAGGAGACTTGGTCGCTCATTTTGCTAGCGGGTGATAGTGAAATACATGATGTCTCCTCTCACAAGGCGCTCTCAATCTCTGCTCTGGTGCTTGTGGGTGATTAGCGGAGATCGTGAGGAGGTAGTAGAAGAAGTGTCGACTCAGGAAATGAGCGACTGCCGAGAGTAGTGGAGGAGGGTGAATGATTGGGAGTTAGTATGAGGCGTTGCTGCGCTGTATGCCAACGAAGACTCTGTCCATCTGTCTGTGTGTGTCTGTGTGTCTACGGACAGTAGCAGCGCTTGACGTTCCGGTGCTGGTTCGGGTACTCTTCCCTTGGCAGCCAAAGAGATGGCGAGTGGTGGGTACAAAGAGGCTGGAGGGCCATGCTGTCCAGGTCCAAGATGGCAGAGGGCAGGAGGTTTGAGGCCTTCGGCTGAACCATTTGGTTGGTAAATGAGTGGGCTCTGGCTGCGCTGTTAGTGGGACCAAAGGGTTGATGAAAGGATGACAACATGAGATGATGCTGCAGAATGAGCAGTTCTTGCCGCATTGGTCGACGATGGGCCAGGAGGCGGCAAGGCAGAGTAAGTGGGCGCTGATTCGGTTGCCAGTGCCAATCATGAGGCCCACCCGTCGATGTCCCAGCGGAAGTTGTTGGACAAGCCATCCAGGTTCCCGTAGGCGGAGTCCAAGGCTGGCATCAGACTGAGGGGACGGTATGATGTGGCTGCCTGATGCTGGGCTTGGTCATGAAGTGGCCGAAGTGGAAGACGATGGCGAAGCTGGACTTGGATCACTTCACACCAACGAGCATGCCGTGCGGGAAGCAGAACTTCAGCTGTGCAGGGCGAAGCTCTGACGGCCATCAATCTGTAGCTGGGGCAGGCGAAATGGGGCAGTGGATGGGTTAGGTGCTGTGCTTGATGCGGAATGTGCCGGTGGCCTTGTTGTTGAAGGCGGGCAAGAAGCAGCCGAGGTCGCAGTGGATACCATCCACAATGTCCGTCTGGCCATAGTCGAAGCTGGACAGGCAGAAGAGCTCTAGTTGGTCTAGGTGCAAGAGTTCCTCCTTGAGGCCATCCACGCAGTGGCTGTGGAAGCTGCAGTAGTAGTCCAGGAGGACACGCAGTCTTCTGATGGTCAGAAGAGTTGAGTAGGCTCTTCTGGCCTTCGGTGAGTAGACTGGACACATGGCATTCAGTGGATGGTGAAAGGCGCGGGGGGGGGGAGGGGGGGGGGGGGGGGGGGGGGGGCTGAGAGGGGTCATGACGTTGCTGCTCCAGGCATTCATCCCCGTCCCTCTGTCTCCATTGGACCCGCCTCCCTTCATTGGTGTCTCATGATATTATGATGTGTTGCTTCCTCGAGCGTTTCCTGGACTTCCGTTCCTCCCAGTGGTGTGTCATTAGAGTGCTCCTTCTGAGTCGCGTTTCTCCTCTATTCCATTGCTTCTCTGGTGTCTCAAGGTGAAGGTCAGAGGCTGGCAAGGGGTGGCATGGTAGACAGGAAGCATGCATCAGGGACATGGTGGGAGTAGGGAGTAGGAAGTAGGAAGTAGGAAGTAGGAAGTAGGGAGTAGAGCAGTGGGCTGCAGGGGTCCAACGTCATCGTCCTAATCACCACGGATGGCGAGCGACGCTCCAGGCTCGCTGTCTCCAGCCGTTGGCTTCCTCTCTCCTCGCGTCGCTCCTCCACGTGACTCGCGGGAGCGAGAACGGGAGCGGGCTGAGGAGGAGGAGGCTCCTTGATTGTCCTGTCGTCATGGCCGATCGAAGTTCCCTCCATTCTCCATGACCTTGTCCACGTCTGACAGTTCGTCGACGACGGCAGCCATGGACTGGACGTGTTTGGAGGTGTATTGGAGGTCGGAATGCATCTGGCGCAGTTTGCGGAGACCGGCGAAGGTGGCGTAGAGGCCGTCAGTCTGCTTCTGGCTGATGATGTAGCCGTCGCCCTGGAACTTGCTCAGCTGCTGCTCCAGGTTCCGTTTCTCGCACTCGAGGTCGTCCCGATCGGCCTGGATCTGGCTTCTCCTTCTCCGTTTTGGAGGTCACCAGCTTTTCCCGGAGTTCCTTGCAGGTCCTTTCCAACGTCGCCACCTTCGCCTCCAACCCCAGGCACTCTCTTTGAAGGGATAGTGCTTTCTGAGCTTGGAGGGAGTTGAGACTCGAACTGAGGGCGGCCCCCTTCTGTCTTTGGACCTGTCGCTCCAGTTGGATTATGGTCTCCTGCTTCCAGGCGAGCTGCTGAAGGAGGCGGGCGCAGTTCTGCTGACTTCTGGCTAGCAGAGCCGAGCCGGTGTTCAGGTAGGCCTGCGAGCTCAGGTACCCTGGGTCCGCCTCTGCTGCCCTCTGCGCGGGACTCCCTGGGGCTGGCGCTTCAGGAATGAAAAGGGGGGCAAAGGTGACCCTTGCAGCTGCTGGAGCTGGAAGTGGAGCAGTGGTTGAAGTCCCGGTCAAGGCGGGAGACGAGGAGACAGGTGAGGGGCTGACTGGTGGTGTGCTGTAGGACACACTGGCTTCTGCCTCCGTCGACGACGCTGCTGCTGTGGCTCCCTCGGGCAGGAGGTAAGCGGGTGATAAGGGAAGGAGTGTAGGTAGGACCTGGAACTCCTTCTCGGCCTTTGTCAGCTTGGGGGACCCGTCGCCTTGTCTGGGCGACCGTTGGCGAATACCAGGAGACCATTGGTTGCGTCTGGGAGACTTCCTGCTCCCTTCTCCTGGGCTCTTGCCTCCCTTGAGGAAGGCAAAGAGGTCCTGTCCCCCTTTGGCAGGCTTGGAGTGCCCGTGGTTGTCCAAGGCCATGGGCTTGTCAGAGAAGTGTGATCGCTTCCTTCCCGGTTCCAACTCGGAATGGCCTCCTCCTTCCTTCTCATCCTCGCCCACCTCCTCTTCTTCCTCTTCTTCCTCCCCCTGCTGTGGCGTGGTGTCTATTTCATCTCCCTGGGAAGGAGTTGAGTTGAGGAAGGGGGTCGAAGGGGTGGGGGAGGTAGTGACTGTCGGCTGCAGGGAAGCATCGACGGACATATTTCTTGGAGAGAAATATGGCTGGGGCTGATGCAGAGGGCTGGAGGTTGTCGACGATGGGCTGCTGGAGCGTGTACGTCGACGGTAGGGGCAGTGGAAGGTCGCTGTAGGACTGGAGCCGGAACTCAGAGCTGGGCTCAGTGGGGAGTCTGGGCCAGGGTCTGAGGAGAGATGGGCTGCTGAGGGGGCTCGGCAGAGGGAGTGACTGAGGCTGGAGGAGTAGCTCGCCGGGTACCTCAGATCCTCCCCCCGCATCGGGGGCGGGGCCATAGTGGAGGGGAGGTGGTGATAGTGTAGAGAAGCAGGGGGTGGATTTCCAAGCTCTTGTGTGTGGAGGCCAAAGCAGGCTGGGCAGAGGCCTGTCCCTCTGGAGCGCTGGTGGAAAAACTTTGGCTTCATTTATCACCATTAGGTGTTGAAAGAAGCCTCCTGTGCTCAATCAGCCAGTGTGTGTGGAAGAAGGGTGTGTAAAGCTGACTAATAGGGCAATTAGGCTGAGAGAGGGGGGATAGGCGACGATCCAGGCACTGAGGCAGTGGGCGATTAGAGCTGACAGATGGGCGCCAGTGTTTGTAGAGGCCGATTTTTGTGAGGTGCTCAAAAAGGCAGGGGGTGGTGGCAGTGCGGAGTCATTAATCGTCCATGCTTAGCTGCTCCTTGGAGGATGCTTTTTCTGGAGGGGGCAAAAGAAGAGGGGTGTGGTGGCCGGGCGGGTCATTAATCGCCTCTGTTTGCCAGCTCCTTGGAGGCCGCTTTTTGTGGCTTGCACCAAAAAACGTAGGCCCGCGGAGGGAGGAGCAATTAGTCCGCCCTCTCTTCTTGCTGCCCTTCTTGCAAAGACTGGGGGAGCAGGTTCCTGATAGTGGAGGCTGGGGGGGTTTG